>CAAHFI011563182.1:0-17647 GCA_900893395.1 Euglena gracilis
CTAGCCGGGGCAGAGCGCTCGTTTTGGAGCGCCCGGCGAGGCCGATTTCGGCCGAAAATGACCGAAAATTGACGTTTTGGGGGCGTCCGTCACCAAAGTGCATTTTGTGCCTCCGGAGGGTAGGTAATTGCTGCGTTTTACGCACGCCCGGCCGAGCACAATTGCGCCTGTCCGCCCGCCGCCCTTCGCAACATCAGGTAAAGGATCGCCGACCTCTAGCCGGGGCAGAGCGCTCGTTTTTGGAGCGCCGGCGAGGCCGATTTCGGCCGAAAATGACCGAAAATTGACGTTTTTGGGGGCGTCCGTCACCAAAGTGCTATTTTGTGCCTCCCGGCGGTAATTGCTGCGTTTTACGCACGCCGGCCGAGCACAAAATTGCGCCTGTCCGCCCGCCGCCCTTCGCAACAATCAGGTAAAGGATCGCCGACCTCTAGCCGGGGCAGAGCGCTTTTTTGGAGCGCCGGCGAGGCCGATTTCGGCCGAAAATGACCGAAAATTGACGTTTTTGGGGCGTCCGTCACCAAAGTGCTATTTGTGCCTCCCGGCGGTAATTGCTGCGTTTTACGCACGCCGGCCGAGCACAAAATTGCGCCTGTCCGCCGCCGCCGCCTTCGCAACAATCAGGTAAAGGATCGCCGACCTCTAGCCGGGGCAGAGCGCTCGTTTTTGGAGCGCCGGCGAGGCCGATTTCGGCCGAAAATGACCGAAAATTGACGTTTTTGGGGCGTCCGTCACCAAAGTGCTATTTTGTGCCTCCCGGCGGTAATTGCTGCGTTTTACGCACGCCGCCGAGCAAAATTGCGCCTGTCCGCCCGCCGCCCTTCGCAACAATCAGGTAAAGGATCGCCGACCTCTAGCCGGGGCAGAGCGCTCGTTTTTGGAGCGCCGGCGAGGCCGATTTCGGCCGAAAATGACCGAAAATTGACGTTTTTGGGGCGTCCGTCACCAAAGTGCTATTTTGTGCCTCCCGGGCGGTAATTGCTGCGTTTTACGCACGCCGGCCGAGCAAAATTGCGCCTGTCCGCCCGCCGCCCTTCGCAACAATCAGGTAAAGGATCGCCGACCTCTAGCCGGGGCAGAGCGCTCGTTTTTGGAGCGCCGGCGAGGCCGATTTCGGCCGAAAATGACCGAAAATTGACGTTTTTGGGGGCGTCCGTCACCAAAGTGCTATTTTGTGCCTCCCGGGCGGTAATTGCTGCGTTTTACGCACGCCGCCGAGCACAAAATTGCGCCTGTCCGCCCGCCGCCCTTCGCAACAATCAGGTAAAGGATCGCCGACCTCTAGCCGGGGCAGAGCGCTCGTTTTTGGAGCGCCGGCGAGGCCGATTTCGGCCGAAAATGACCGAAAATTGACGTTTTTGGGGCGTCCGTCACCAAAGTGCTATTTTGTGCCTCCCGGGCGGTAATTGCTGCGTTTTACGCACGCCGCCGAGCACAAATTGCGCCTGTCCGCCCGCCGCCCTTCGCAACAATCAGGTAAAGGATCGCCGACCTCTAGCCGGGGCAGAGCGCTCGTTTTTGGAGCGCCGGCGAGGCCGATTTCGGCCGAAAATGACCGAAAATTGACGTTTTTGGGGCGTCCGTCACCAAAGTGCTATTTTGTGCCTCCCGGGCGGTAATTGCTGCGTTTTACGCACGCCGGCCGAGCAAAAATTGCGCCTGTCCGCCCGCCGCCCTTCGCAACAATCAGGTAAAGGATCGCCGACCTCTAGCCGGGGCAGAGCGCTCGTTTTTGGAGCGCCGGCGAGGCCGATTTCGGCCGAAAATGACCGAAAATTGACGTTTTTGGGGCGTCCGTCACCAAAGTGCTATTTTGTGCCTCCCGGGCGGTAATTGCTGCGTTTTACGCACGCCGGCCGAGCACAAAATTGCGCCTGTCCGCCCGCCGCCCTTCGCAACAATCAGGTAAAGGATCGCCGACCTCTAGCCGGGGCAGAGCGCTCGTTTTTGGAGCGCCGGCGAGGCCGATTTCGGCCGAAAATGACCGAAAATTGACGTTTTTGGGGCGTCCGTCACCAAAGTGCTATTTTGTGCCTCCCGGGCGTAATTGCTGCGTTTTACGCACGCCGGCCGAGCCAAAATTGCGCCTGTCCGCCCGCCGCCCTTCGCAACAATCAGGTAAAGGATCGCCGACCTCTAGCCGGGGCAGAGCGCTCGTTTTTGGAGCGCCGGCGAGGCCGATTTCGGCCGAAAATGACCGAAAATTGACGTTTTTGGGGCGTCCGTCACCAAAGTGCTATTTTGTGCCTCCCGGGCGGTAATTGCTGCGTTTTACGCACGCCGCCGAGCAAAATTGCGCCTGTCCGCCCGCCGCCCTTCGCAACAATCAGGTAAAGGATCGCCGACCTCTAGCCGGGGCAGAGCGCTCGTTTTTGGAGCGCCGGCGAGGCCGATTTCGGCCGAAAATGACCGAAAATTGACGTTTTTGGGGCGTCCGTCACCAAAGTGCTATTTTGTGCCTCCCGGGCGGTAATTGCTGCGTTTTACGCACGCCGGCCGAGCACAAAATTGCGCCTGTCCGCCCGCCGCCCTTCGCAACAATCAGGTAAAGGATCGCCGACCTCTAGCCGGGGCAGAGCGCTCGTTTTTGGAGCGCCGGCGAGGCCGATTTCGGCCGAAAATGACCGAAAATTGACGTTTTTGGGGGCGTCCGTCACCAAAGTGCTATTTTGTGCCTCCCGGGCGGTAATTGCTGCGTTTTACGCACGCCGGCCGAGCAAAAATTGCGCCTGTCCGCCCGCCGCCCTTCGCAACAATCAGGTAAAGGATCGCCGACCTCTAGCCGGGGCAGAGCGCTCGTTTTTGGAGCGCCGGCGAGGCCGATTTCGGCCGAAAATGACCGAAAATTGACGTTTTTGGGGCGTCCGTCACCAAAGTGCTATTTTGTGCCTCCCGGGCGGTAATTGCTGCGTTTTACGCACGCCGGCCGAGCACAAAATTGCGCCTGTCCGCCCGCCGCCCTTCGCAACAATCAGGTAAAGGATCGCCGACCTCTAGCCGGGGCAGAGCGCTCGTTTTTGGAGCGCCGGCGAGGCCGATTTCGGCCGAAAATGACCGAAAATTGACGTTTTTGGGGCGTCCGTCACCAAAGTGCTATTTTGTGCCTCCCGGGCGGTAATTGCTGCGTTTTACGCACGCCGCCGAGCACAAAATTGCGCCTGTCCGCCCGCCGCCCTTCGCAACAATCAGGTAAAGGATCGCCGACCTCTAGCCGGGGCAGAGCGCTCGTTTTTGGAGCGCCGGCGAGGCCGATTTCGGCCGAAAATGACCGAAAATTGACGTTTTTGGGGCGTCCGTCACCAAAGTGCTATTTTGTGCCTCCCGGGCGGTAATTGCTGCGTTTTACGCACGCCGGCCGAGCAAAATTGCGCCTGTCCGCCCGCCGCCCTTCGCAACAATCAGGTAAAGATCGCCGACCTCTAGCCGGGGCAGAGCGCTCGTTTTTGGAGCGCCGGCGAGGCCGATTTCGGCCGAAAATGACCGAAAATTGACGTTTTTGGGGCGTCCGTCACCAAAGTGCTATTTTGTGCCTCCCGGGCGGTAATTGCTGCGTTTTACGCACGCCGCCGAGCAAAAATTGCGCCTGTCCGCCCGCCGCCCTTCGCAACAATCAGGAAAGGATCGCCGACCTCTAGCCGGGGCAGAGCGCTCGTTTTTGGAGCGCCGGCGAGGCCGATTTCGGCCGAAAATGACCGAAAATTGACGTTTTTGGGGCGTCCGTCACCAAAGTGCTATTTTGTGCCTCCCGGGCGGTAATTGCTGCGTTTTACGCACGCCGGCCGAGCAAAATTGCGCCTGTCCGCCCGCCGCCCTTCGCAACAATCAGGTAAAGGATCGCCGACCTCTAGCCGGGGCAGAGCGCTCGTTTTTGGAGCGCCGGCGAGGCCGATTTCGGCCGAAAATGACCGAAAATTGACGTTTTTGGGGCGTCCGTCACCAAAGTGCTATTTTGTGCCTCCCGGGCGGTAATTGCTGCGTTTTACGCACGCCGGCCGAGCACAAAATTGCGCCTGTCCGCCCGCCGCCCTTCGCAACAATCAGGTAAAGGATCGCCGACCTCTAGCCGGGGCAGAGCGCTCGTTTTTGGAGCGCCGGCGAGGCCGATTTCGGCCGAAAATGACCGAAAATTGACGTTTTTGGGGGCGTCCGTCACCAAAGTGCTATTTTGTGCCTCCCGGGCGGTAATTGCTGCGTTTTACGCACGCCGGCCGAGCACAAAATTGCGCCTGTCCGCCCGCCGCCCTTCGCAACAATCAGGTAAAGGATCGCCGACCTCTAGCCGGGGCAGAGCGCTCGTTTTTGGAGCGCCGGCGAGGCCGATTTCGGCCGAAAATGACCGAAAATGACGTTTTTGGGGCGTCCGTCACCAAAGTGCTATTTTGTGCCTCCCGGGCGGTAATTGCTGCGTTTTACGCACGCCGCCGGCAAAATTGCGCCTGTCCGCCCGCCGCCCTTCGCAACAATCAGGTAAAGGATCGCCGACCTCTAGCCGGGGCAGAGCGCTCGTTTTTGGAGCGCCGGCGAGGCCGATTTCGGCCGAAAATGACCGAAAATTGACGTTTTTGGGGCGTCCGTCACCAAAGTGCTATTTTGTGCCTCCCGGGCGGTAATTGCTGCGTTTTACGCACGCCGCCGAGCAAAATTGCGCCTGTCCGCCCGCCGCCCTTCGCAACAATCAGGTAAAGGATCGCCGACCTCTAGCCGGGGCAGAGCGCTCGTTTTTGGAGCGCCGGCGAGGCCGATTTCGGCCGAAAATGACCGAAAATGACGTTTTTGGGGCGTCCGTCACCAAAGTGCTATTTTGTGCCTCCCGGGCGGTAATTGCTGCGTTTTACGCACGCCGGCCGAGCAAAATTGCGCCTGTCCGCCCGCCGCCCTTCGCAACAATCAGGTAAAGGATCGCCGACCTCTAGCCGGGGCAGAGCGCTCGTTTTTGGAGCGCCGGCGAGGCCGATTTCGGCCGAAAATGACCGAAAATGACGTTTTTGGGGCGTCCGTCACCAAAGTGCTATTTTGTGCCTCCCGGGCGGTAATTGCTGCGTTTTACGCACGCCGGCCGGCAAAATTGCGCCTGTCCGCCCGCCGCCCTTCGCAACAATCAGGTAAAGGATCGCCGACCTCTAGCCGGGGCAGAGCGCTCGTTTTTGGAGCGCCGGCGAGGCCGATTTCGGCCGAAAATGACCGAAAATGACGTTTTTGGGGCGTCCGTCACCAAAGTGCTATTTTGTGCCTCCCGGGCGGTAATTGCTGCGTTTTACGCACGCCGGCCGAGCAAAATTGCGCCTGTCCGCCCGCCGCCCTTCGCAACAATCAGGTAAAGGATCGCCGACCTCTAGCCGGGGCAGAGCGCTCGTTTTTGGAGCGCCGGCGAGGCCGATTTCGGCCGAAAATGACCGAAAATGACGTTTTTGGGGGCGTCCGTCACCAAAGTGCTATTTTGCGCCTCCCGGGCGGTAATTGCTGCGTTTTACGCACGCCGCCGAGCACAAATTGCGCCTGTCCGCCCGCCGCCCTTCGCAACAATCAGGTAAAGGATCGCCGACCTCTAGCCGGGGCAGAGCGCTCGTTTTTGGAGCGCCGGCGAGGCCGATTTCGGCCGAAAATGACCGAAAATGACGTTTTTGGGGCGTCCGTCGCCAAAGTGCTATTTTGCCTCCCGGGCGGTAATTGCTGCGTTTTACGCACGCCGGCCGGCAAAATTGCGCCTGTCCGCCCGCCGCCCTTCGCAACAATCAGGTAAAGGATCGCCGACCTCTAGCCGGGGCAGAGCGCTCGTTTTTGGAGCGCCGGCGAGGCCGATTTCGGCCGAAAATGACCGAAAATGACGTTTTTGGGGCGTCCGTCGCCGAAGTGCTATTTTGTGCCTCCCGGGCGGTAATTGCTGCGTTTTACGCACGCCGCCGCCGGCAAAATTGCGCCTGTCCGCCCGCCGCCCTTCGCAACAATCAGGTAAAGGATCGCCGACCTCTAGCCGGGGCAGAGCGCTCGTTTTTGGAGCGCCGGCGAGGCCGATTTCGGCCGAAAATGACCGAAAATGACGTTTTTGGGGCGTCCGTCACCAAAGTGCTATTTTGCGCCTCCCGGGCGGTAATTGCTGCGTTTTACGCACGCCGCCGCCGCAAAATTGCGCCTGTCCGCCCGCCGCCCTTCGCAACAATCAGGAAAAGGATCGCCGACCTCTAGCCGGGGCAGAGCGCTCGTTTTTGGAGCGCCGGCGAGGCCGATTTCGGCCGAAAATGACCGAAAATGACGTTTTTAGGGGGCGTCCGTCGCCGAAGTGCTATTTTGCGCCTCCCGGGCGGTAATTGCTGCGTTTTACGCACGCCGGCCGGCAAAATTGCGCCTGTCCGCCCGCCGCCCTTCGCAACAATCAGGAAAAGGATCGCCGACCTCTAGCCGGGGCAGAGCGCTCGTTTTTGGAGCGCCGGCGAGGCCGATTTCGGCCGAAAATGACCGAAAATGACGTTTTTGGGGGCGTCCGTCGCCGAAGTGCTATTTTGCGCCTCCCGGGCGGTAATTGCTGCGTTTTACGCACGCCGCCGCCGCAAAATTGCGCCTGTCCGCCCGCCGCCCTTCGCAACAATCAGGAAAAGGATCGCCGACCTCTAGCCGGGGCAGAGCGCTCGTTTTTGGAGCGCCGGCGCGGCCGATTTCGCCGAAAATGACCGAAAATGACGTTTTTAGGGGCGTCCGTCGCCGAAGTGCTATTTTGCGCCTCCCGGGCGTAATTGCTGCGTTTTACGCACGCCGGCCGGCAAAATTGCGCCTGTCCGCCCGCCGCCCTTCGCAACAATCAGGAAAAGGATCGCCGACCTCTAGCCGGGGCAGAGCGCTCGTTTTTGGAGCGCCGGCGCGGCCGATTTCGCCGAAAATGACCGAAAATGACGTTTTTAGGGGCGTCCGTCGCCGAAGTGCTATTTTGCGCCTCCCGGGCGGTAATTGCTGCGTTTTACGCACGCCGCCGCCGGCAAAATTGCGCCTGTCCGCCCGCCGCCCTTCGCAACAATCAGGAAAAGGATCGCCGACCTCTAGCCGGGGCAGAGCGCTCGTTTTTGGAGCGCCGGCGCGGCCGATTTCGGCCGAAAATGACCGAAAATGACGTTTTTAGGGGCGTCCGTCGCCGAAGTGCTATTTTGCGCCTCCCGGGCGTAATTGCTGCGTTTTACGCACGCCGCCGAGCAAAATTGCGCCTGTCCGCCCGCCGCCCTTCGCAACAATCAGGAAAAGGATCGCCGACCTCTAGCCGGGGCAGAGCGCTCGTTTTTGGAGCGCCGGCGCGGCCGATTTCGGCCGAAAATGACCGAAAATGACGTTTTTGGGGCGTCCGTCGCCGAAGTGCTATTTTGCGCCTCCCGGGCGGTAATTGCTGCGTTTTACGCACGCCGGCCGGCAAAATTGCGCCTGTCCGCCCGCCGCCCTTCGCAACAATCAGGAAAAGGATCGCCGACCTCTAGCCGGGGCAGAGCGCTCGTTTTTGGAGCGCCGGCGCGGCCGATTTCGGCCGAAAATGACCGAAAATGACGTTTTTAGGGGCGTCCGTCGCCGAAGTGCTATTTTGCGCCTCCCGGGCGGTAATTGCTGCGTTTTACGCACGCCGGCCGGCAAAATTGCGCCTGTCCGCCCGCCGCCCTTCGCAACAATCAGGAAAAGGATCGCCGACCTCTAGCCGGGGCAGAGCGCTCGTTTTTGGAGCGCCGGCGCGGCCGATTTCGGCCGAAAATGACCGAAAATGACGTTTTTAGGGGCGTCCGTCGCCGAAGTGCTATTTTGCGCCTCCCGGGCGGTAATTGCTGCGTTTTACGCACGCCGCCGCCGGCAAAATTGCGCCTGTCCGCCCGCCGCCCTTCGCAACAATCAGGAAAAGGATCGCCGACCTCTAGCCGGGGCAGAGCGCTCGTTTTTGGAGCGCCGGCGCGGCCGATTTCGCCGAAAATGACCGAAAATGACGTTTTTAGGGGCGTCCGTCGCCGAAGTGCTATTTTGCGCCTCCCGGGCGGTAATTGCTGCGTTTTACGCACGCCCGCCGCCGGCAAAATTGCGCCTGTCCGCCCGCCGCCCTTCGCAACAATCAGGAAAAGGATCGCCGACCTCTAGCCGGGGCAGAGCGCTCGTTTTTGGAGCGCCGGCGCGGCCGATTTCGCCGAAAATGACCGAAAATGACGTTTTTAGGGGCGTCCGTCGCCGAAGTGCTATTTTGCGCCTCCCGGGCGGTAATTGCTGCGTTTTACGCACGCCCGCCGCCGGCAAAATTGCGCCTGTCCGCCCGCCGCCCTTCGCAACAATCAGGAAAAGGATCGCCGACCTCTAGCCGGGGCAGAGCGCTCGTTTTTGGAGCGCCGGCGCGGCCGATTTCGCCGAAAATGACCGAAAATGACGTTTTTAGGGCGTCCGTCGCCGAAGTGCTATTTTGCGCCTCCCGGGCGGTAATTGCTGCGTTTTACGCACGCCGCCGCCGGCAAAATTGCGCCTGTCCGCCCGCCGCCCTTCGCAACAATCAGGAAAAGGATCGCCGACCTCTAGCCGGGGCAGAGCGCTCGTTTTTGGAGCGCCGGCGGGCCGATTTCGCCGAAAATGACCGAAAATGACGTTTTTAGGGCGTCCGTCGCCGAAGTGCTATTTTGCGCCTCCCGGGCGGTAATTGCTGCGTTTTACGCACGCCGCCGCCGGCAAAATTGCGCCTGTCCGCCCGCCGCCCTTCGCAACAATCAGGAAAAGGATCGCCGACCTCTAGCCGGGGCAGAGCGCTCGTTTTTGGAGCGCCGGCGCGGCCGATTTCGCCGAAAATGACCGAAAAATGACGTTTTTAGGGGCGTCCGTCGCCGAAGTGCTATTTTGCGCCTCCCGGGCGGTAATTGCTGCGTTTTACGCACGCCCGCCGCCGGCAAAATTGCGCCTGTCCGCCCGCCGCCCTTCGCAACAATCAGGAAAAGGATCGCCGACCTCTAGCCGGGGCAGAGCGCTCGTTTTTGGAGCGCCGGCGCGGCCGATTTCGCCGAAAATGACCGAAAATGACGTTTTTAGGGCGTCCGTCGCCGAAGTGCTATTTTGCGCCTCCCGGGCGGTAATTGCTGCGTTTTACGCACGCCCGCCGCCGGCAAAATTGCGCCTGTCCGCCCGCCGCCCTTCGCAACAATCAGGAAAAGGATCGCCGACCTCTAGCCGGGGCAGAGCGCTCGTTTTTGGAGCGCCGGCGCGGCCGATTTCGCCGAAAATGACCGAAAATGACGTTTTTAGGGGCGTCCGTCGCCGAAGTGCTATTTTGCGCCTCCCGGGCGGTAATTGCTGCGTTTTACGCACGCCGCCGCCGGCAAAATTGCGCCTGTCCGCCCGCCGCCCTTCGCAACAATCAGGAAAAGGATCGCCGACCTCTAGCCGGGGCAGAGCGCTCGTTTTTGGAGCGCCGGCGCGGCCGATTTCGCCGAAAATGACCGAAAATGACGTTTTTAGGGCGTCCGTCGCCGAAGTGCTATTTTGCGCCTCCCGGGCGGTAATTGCTGCGTTTTACGCACGCCCGCCGCCGGCAAAATTGCGCCTGTCCGCCCGCCGCCCTTCGCAACAATCAGGAAAAGGATCGCCGACCTCTAGCCGGGGCAGAGCGCTCGTTTTTGGAGCGCCGGCGCGGCCGATTTCGCCGAAAATGACCGAAAATGACGTTTTTAGGGCGTCCGTCGCCGAAGTGCTATTTTGCGCCTCCCGGGCGGTAATTGCTGCGTTTTACGCACGCCCGGCCGGCAAAATTGCGCCTGTCCGCCCGCCGCCCTTCGCAACAATCAGGAAAAGGATCGCCGACCTCTAGCCGGGGCAGAGCGCTCGTTTTTGGAGCGCCGGCGCGGCCGATTTCGCCGAAAATGACCGAAAATGACGTTTTTAGGGGCGTCCGTCGCCGAAGTGCTATTTTGCGCCTCCCGGGCGTAATTGCTGCGTTTTACGCACGCCGCCGCCGGCAAAATTGCGCCTGTCCGCCCGCCGCCCTTCGCAACAATCAGGAAAAGGATCGCCGACCTCTAGCCGGGGCAGAGCGCTCGTTTTTGGAGCGCCGGCGCGGCCGATTTCGCCGAAAATGACCGAAAATGACGTTTTTAGGGGCGTCCGTCGCCGAAGTGCTATTTTGCGCCTCCCGGGCGGTAATTGCTGCGTTTTACGCACGCCCGCCGGCAAAATTGCGCCTGTCCGCCCGCCGCCCTTCGCAACAATCAGGAAAAGGATCGCCGACCTCTAGCCGGGGCAGAGCGCTCGTTTTTGGAGCGCCGGCGCGGCCGATTTCGCCGAAAATGACCGAAAATGACGTTTTTAGGGGCGTCCGTCGCCGAAGTGCTATTTTGCGCCTCCCGGGCGGTAATTGCTGCGTTTTACGCACGCCCGCCGCCAAAATTGCGCCTGTCCGCCCGCCGCCCTTCGCAACAATCAGGAAAAGGATCGCCGACCTCTAGCCGGGGCAGAGCGCTCGTTTTTGGAGCGCCGGCGCGGCCGATTTCGCCGAAAATGACCGAAAATGACGTTTTTAGGGGCGTCCGTCGCCGAAGTGCTATTTTGCGCCTCCCGGGCGGTAATTGCTGCGTTTTACGCACGCCGCCGCCGGCAAAATTGCGCCTGTCCGCCCGCCGCCCTTCGCAACAATCAGGAAAAGGATCGCCGACCTCTAGCCGGGGCAGAGCGCTCGTTTTTGGAGCGCCGGCGCGGCCGATTTCGCCGAAAATGACCGAAAATGACGTTTTTGGGGCGTCCGTCGCCGAAGTGCTATTTTGCGCCTCCCGGGCGGTAATTGCTGCGTTTTACGCACGCCGCCGCCGCAAAATTGCGCCTGTCCGCCCGCCGCCCTTCGCAACAATCAGGAAAAGGATCGCCGACCTCTAGCCGGGCAGAGCGCTCGTTTTTGGAGCGCCGGCGCGGCCGATTTCCGCCGAAAATGACCGAAAATGACGTTTTTAGGGGCGTCCGTCGCCGAAGTGCTATTTTGCGCCTCCCGGGCGGTAATTGCTGCGTTTTACGCACGCCGCCGCCGGCAAAATTGCGCCTGTCCGCCCGCCGCCCTTCGCAACAATCAGGAAAAGGATCGCCGACCTCTAGCCGGGGCAGAGCGCTCGTTTTTGGAGCGCCGGCGCGGCCGATTTCGGCCGAAAATGACCGAAAATGACGTTTTTAGGGGCGTCCGTCGCCGAAGTGCTATTTTGCGCCTCCCGGGCGGTAATTGCTGCGTTTTACGCACGCCCGCCGCAAAATTGCGCCTGTCCGCCCGCCGCCCTTCGCAACAATCAGGAAAAGGATCGCCGACCTCTAGCCGGGGCAGAGCGCTCGTTTTTGGAGCGCCGGCGCGGCCGATTTCCGCCGAAAATGACCGAAAAATGACGTTTTTAGGGGCGTCCGTCGCCGAAGTGCTATTTTGCGCCTCCCGGGCGTAATTGCTGCGTTTTACGCACGCCGCCGCCGGCAAAATTGCGCCTGTCCGCCCGCCGCCCTTCGCAACAATCAGGAAAAGGATCGCCGACCTCTAGCCGGGGCAGAGCGCTCGTTTTTGGAGCGCCGGCGCGGCCGATTTCCGCCGAAAATGACCGAAAATGACGTTTTTAGGGGCGTCCGTCGCCGAAGTGCTATTTTGCGCCTCCCGGGCGGTAATTGCTGCGTTTTACGCACGCCCGCCGCCGGCAAAATTGCGCCTGTCCGCCCGCCGCCCTTCGCAACAATCAGGAAAAGGATCGCCGACCTCTAGCCGGGGCAGAGCGCTCGTTTTTGGAGCGCCGGCGCGGCCGATTTCGCCGAAAATGACCGAAAATGACGTTTTTAGGGGCGTCCGTCGCCGAAGTGCTATTTTGCGCCTCCCGGGCGATAATTGCTGCGTTTTACGCACGCCCGCCGCCGGCAAAATTGCGCCTGTCCGCCCGCCGCCCTTCGCAACAATCAGGAAAAGGATCGCCGACCTCTAGCCGGGGCAGAGCGCTCGTTTTTGGAGCGCCGGCGCGGCCGATTTCCGCCGAAAATGACCGAAAATGACGTTTTTAGGGGCGTCCGTCGCCGAAGTGCTATTTTGCGCCTCCCGGGCGGTAATTGCTGCGTTTTACGCACGCCCGCCGCCAAAATTGCGCCTGTCCGCCCGCCGCCCTTCGCAACAATCAGGAAAAGGATCGCCGACCTCTAGCCGGGGCAGAGCGCTCGTTTTTGGAGCGCCGGCGCGGCCGATTTCCGCCGAAAATGACCGAAAAATGACGTTTTTAGGGGCGTCCGTCGCCGAAGTGCTATTTTGCGCCTCCCGGGCGGTAATTGCTGCGTTTTACGCACGCCCGGCCGGCAAAATTGCGCCTGTCCGCCCGCCGCCCTTCGCAACAATCAGGAAAAGGATCGCCGACCTCTAGCCGGGGCAGAGCGCTCGTTTTTGGAGCGCCGGCGCGGCCGATTTCGCCGAAAATGACCGAAAAATGACGTTTTTAGGGGCGTCCGTCGCCGAAGTGCTATTTTGCGCCTCCCGGGCGGTAATTGCTGCGTTTTACGCACGCCCGCCGCCGGCAAAATTGCGCCTGTCCGCCCGCCGCCCTTCGCAACAATCAGGAAAAGGATCGCCGACCTCTAGCCGGGGCAGAGCGCTCGTTTTTGGAGCGCCGGCGCGGCCGATTTCCGCCGAAAATGACCGAAAATGACGTTTTTAGGGGCGTCCGTCGCCGAAGTGCTATTTTGCGCCTCCCGGGCGGTAATTGCTGCGTTTTACGCACGCCCGCCGCCGGCAAAATTGCGCCTGTCCGCCCGCCGCCCTTCGCAACAATCAGGAAAAGGATCGCCGACCTCTAGCCGGGGCAGAGCGCTCGTTTTTGGAGCGCCGGCGCGGCCGATTTCGCCGAAAATGACCGAAAATGACGTTTTTAGGGGCGTCCGTCGCCGAAGTGCTATTTTGCGCCTCCCGGGCGTAATTGCTGCGTTTTACGCACGCCCGCCGCCGGCAAAATTGCGCCTGTCCGCCCGCCGCCCTTCGCAACAATCAGGAAAAGGATCGCCGACCTCTAGCCGGGGCAGAGCGCTCGTTTTTGGAGCGCCGGCGCGGCCGATTTCGCCGAAAATGACCGAAAAATGACGTTTTTAGGGCGTCCGTCGCCGAAGTGCTATTTTGCGCCTCCCGGGCGGTAATTGCTGCGTTTTACGCACGCCCGCCGCCGGCAAAATTGCGCCTGTCCGCCCGCCGCCCTTCGCAACAATCAGGAAAAGGATCGCCGACCTCTAGCCGGGGCAGAGCGCTCGTTTTTGGAGCGCCGGCGCGGCCGATTTCGCCGAAAATGACCGAAAAATGACGTTTTTAGGGGCGTCCGTCGCCGAAGTGCTATTTTGCGCCTCCCGGGCGGTAATTGCTGCGTTTTACGCACGCCCGCCGCCGGCAAAATTGCGCCTGTCCGCCCGCCGCCCTTCGCAACAATCAGGAAAAGGATCGCCGACCTCTAGCCGGGGCAGAGCGCTCGTTTTTGGAGCGCCGGCGCGGCCGATTTCGCCGAAAATGACCGAAAATGACGTTTTTAGGGGCGTCCGTCGCCGAAGTGCTATTTTGCGCCTCCCGGGCGTAATTGCTGCGTTTTACGCACGCCCGCCGCACAAAATTGCGCCTGTCCGCCCGCCGCCCTTCGCAACAATCAGGAAAATCGCCGACCTCTAGCCGGGGCAGAGCGCTCGTTTTTGGAGCGCCGGCGCGGCCGATTTCCCGAAAATGACCGACGTTTTTGGGGTCCGTCGCCGAAGTGCTATTTTGCGCCTCCCGGGCGTAATTGCTGCGTTTTACGCACGCGCCGCCGGCAAAATTGCGCCTGTCCGCCCGCCGCCCTTCGCAACAATCAGGAAAAGGATCGCCGACCTCTAGCCGGGGCAGAGCGCTCGTTTTTGGAGCGCCGGCGCGGCCGATTTCCGCCGAAAATGACCGAAAATGACGTTTTTAGGGGCGTCCGTCGCCGAAGTGCTATTTTGCCTCCCGGGCGGTAATTGCTGCGTTTTACGCACGCCGCCGCCGGCAAAATTGCGCCTGTCCGCCCGCCGCCCTTCGCAACAATCAGGAAAGGATCGCCGACCTCTAGCCGGGGCAGAGCGCTCGTTTTTGGAGCGCCGGCGCGGCCGATTTCGCCGAAAATGACCGAAAATGACGTTTTTAGGGGCGTCCGTCGCCGAAGTGCTATTTTGCCTCCCGGGCGGTAATTGCTGCGTTTTACGCACGCCGCCGGCAAAATTGCGCCTGTCCGCCGCGCCGCCCTTCGCAACAATCAGGAAAAGGATCGCCGACCTCTAGCCGGGGCAGAGCGCTCGTTTTTGGAGCGCCGGCGCGGCCGATTTCGCCGAAAATGACCGAAAATGACGTTTTTAGGGGCGTCCGTCGCCGAAGTGCTATTTTGCGCCTCCCGGGCGTAATTGCTGCGTTTTACGCACGCCCGCCGCCGGCAAAATTGCGCCTGTCCGCCCGCCGCCCTTCGCAACAATCAGGAAAAGGATCGCCGACCTCTAGCCGGGGCAGAGCGCTCGTTTTTGGAGCGCCGGCGCGGCCGATTTCGCCGAAAATGACCGAAAAATGACGTTTTTGGGGCGTCCGTCGCCGAAGTGCTATTTTGCGCCTCCCGGGCGTAATTGCTGCGTTTTACGCACGCCGCCGCCGGCAAAATTGCGCCTGTCCGCCCGCCGCCCTTCGCAACAATCAGGAAAAGGATCGCCGACCTCTAGCCGGGGCAGAGCGCTCGTTTTTGGAGCGCCGGCGCCGATTTCGCCGAAAATGACCGAAAATGACGTTTTTAGGGGCGTCCGTCGCCGAAGTGCTATTTTGCGCCTCCCGGGCGTAATTGCTGCGTTTTACGCACGCCGCCGCAAAATTGCGCCTGTCCGCCCGCCGCCCTTCGCAACAATCAGGAAAAGGATCGCCGACCTCTAGCCGGGGCAGAGCGCTCGTTTTTGGAGCGCCGGCGCGGCCGATTTCCGCCGAAAATGACCGAAAAATGACGTTTTTAGGGGCGTCCGTCGCCGAAGTGCTATTTTGCGCCTCCCGGGCGGTAATTGCTGCGTTTTACGCACGCCCGCCGCCGGCAAAATTGCGCCTGTCCGCCCGCCGCCCTTCGCAACAATCAGGAAAAGGATCGCCGACCTCTAGCCGGGGCAGAGCGCTCGTTTTTGGAGCGCCGGCGCGGCCGATTTCCGCCGAAAATGACCGAAAAATGACGTTTTTAGGGCGTCCGTCGCCGAAGTGCTATTTTGCGCCTCCCGGGCGGTAATTGCTGCGTTTTACGCACGCCCGCCGCCGGCAAAATTGCGCCTGTCCGCCCGCCGCCCTTCGCAACAATCAGGAAAAGGATCGCCGACCTCTAGCCGGGGCAGAGCGCTCGTTTTTGGAGCGCCGGCGCGGCCGATTTCCGCCGAAAATGACCGAAAAATGACGTTTTTAGGGGCGTCCGTCGCCGAAGTGCTATTTTGCGCCTCCCGGGCGATAATTGCTGCGTTTTACGCACGCCCGCCGCCGGCAAAATTGCGCCTGTCCGCCCGCCGCCCTTCGCAACAATCAGGAAAAGGATCGCCGACCTCTAGCCGGGGCAGAGCGCTCGTTTTTGGAGCGCCGGCGCGGCCGATTTCCGCCGAAAATGACCGAAAAATGACGTTTTTAGGGCGTCCGTCGCCGAAGTGCTATTTTGCGCCTCCCGGGCGTAATTGCTGCGTTTTACGCACGCCCGCCGCCGGCAAAATTGCGCCTGTCCGCCCGCCGCCCTTCGCAACAATCAGGAAAAGGATCGCCGACCTCTAGCCGGGGCAGAGCGCTCGTTTTTGGAGCGCCGGCGCGGCCGATTTCGCCGAAAATGACCGAAAATGACGTTTTTAGGGGCGTCCGTCGCCGAAGTGCTATTTTGCGCCTCCCGGGCGGTAATTGCTGCGTTTTACGCACGCCCGCCGCCGGCAAAATTGCGCCTGTCCGCCGCCGCCCTTCGCAACATCAGGAAAAGGATCGCCGACCTCTAGCCGGGCAGAGCGCTCGTTTTTGGAGCGCCGGCGCGGCCGATTTCGCCGAAAATGACCGAAAAATGACGTTTTTAGGGCGTCCGTCGCCGAAGTGCTATTTTGCGCCTCCCGGCGATAATTGCTGCGTTTTACGCACGCCCGCCGCGCAAAATTGCGCCTGTCCGCCCCCGCCTTCGCAACAATCGGACTAGGGCAGAGCGCTCGTTTTTGGAGCGCCGGCGCGGCCGATTTCCGCCGAAAATGACCGAAAAATGACGTTTTTAGGGGCGTCCGTCGCCGAAGTGCTATTTTGCGCCTCCCGGGCGTAATTGCTGCGTTTTACGCACGCCCGCCGCCGGCAAAATTGCGCCTGTCCCCGCCGCCCTTCGCAACAATCAGGAAAAGGATCGCCGACCTCTAGCCGGGGCAGAGCGCTCGTTTTTGGAGCGCCGGCGCGGCCGATTTCCGCCGAAAATGACCGAAAAATGACGTTTTTAGGGCGTCCGTCGCCGAAGTGCTATTTTGCGCCTCCCGGGCGTAATTGCTGCGTTTTACGCACGCCCGCCGCCGGCAAAATTGCGCCTGTCCGCCCGCCGCCCTTCGCAACAATCAGGAAAAGGATCGCCGACCTCTAGCCGGGGCAGAGCGCTCGTTTTGGAGCGCCGGCGCGGCCGATTTCGCCAAAATGACCGAAAATGACGTTTTTAGGCGTCCGTCGCCGAAGTGCTATTTTGCGCCTCCCGGGCGTAATTGCTGCGTTTTACGCACGCCCGCCGCCGGCAAAATTGCGCCTGTCCGCCGCCGCCCTTCGCAACAATAAAGGAACCTCTAGGGCAGAGCGCTCGTTTTTGGAGCGCCGGCGCGGCCGATTTCCGCCGAAAATGACCAAAAATGACGTTTTTAGGGCGTCCGTCGCCGAAGTGCTATTTTGCGCCTCCCGGGCGTAATTGCTGCGTTTTACGCACGCCCGCCGCCGGCAAAATTGCGCCTGTCCGCCCGCCGCCCTTCGCAACAATCAGGAAAAGGATCGCCGACCTCTAGCCGGGGCAGAGCGCTCGTTTTTGGAGCGCCGGCGCGGCCGATTTCCGCCGAAAATGACCAAAAATGACGTTTTTAGGGGGTCCGTCGCCGAAGTGCTATTTTGCGCCTCCCGGGCGTAATTGCTGCGTTTTACGCACGCCCGCCGCCGGCAAAATTGCGCCTGTCCGCCCGCCGCCCTTCGCAACAATCAGGAAAAGGATCGCCGACCTCTAGCCGGGGCAGAGCGCTCGTTTTTGGAGCGCCGGCGCGGCCGATTTCCGCCGAAAATGACCAAAAATGACGTTTTTAGGGGCGTCCGTCGCCGAAGTGCTATTTTGCGCCTCCCGGGCGATAATTGCTGCGTTTTACGCACGCCCGCCGCCGGCAAAATTGCGCCTGTCCGCCCGCCGCCCTTCGCAACAATCAGGAAAAGGATCGCCGACCTCTAGCCGGGGCAGAGCGCTCGTTTTTGGAGCGCGCGCGGCGCGGCCGATTTCGCCGAAAATGACCGAAAATGACGTTTTAGGGGCGTCCGTCGCCGAAGTGCTATTTTGCGCCTCCGGGCGATAATTGCTGCGTTTTACGCACGCCCGCCGCCGGCAAAATTGCGCCTGTCCGCCCGCCGCCCTTCGCAACAATCAGGAAAAGGATCGCCGACCTCTAGCCGGGGCAGAGCGCTCTTTTTGGAGCGCCCGCC
>CAAHFI011564488.1:0-29089 GCA_900893395.1 Euglena gracilis
TTTGCAAACCCCTGCAAAAACTCCAGGAACTCAGGCGCCAATCTCTTAAAATTCTGTTCCAAGCGCTTGCAAGCGCTCTCACCAAATCCAACATTTTCCCTTAAAACCAAAGGAAAAATGCATAAAAGGCTTAAAAATATGCTAAATAGACCCAAAATCACCCTTTGGGAATACCTAGCATCACTCAATCTCTCTCCTTTCACAACCAAACCATGGGCGCCCTAGGAGAGGGAATTTTAATGGAAATGTTTAGAAAGCCTTAAAATTAGAGCTAAACCGCCCTTAAAAGGCCTTCTAAAAGGGAAAAACTCCGCCGCCCGGCGGTCGACCTCAAACGGTCGTCACCGCTCACCCATCCCCCTTCACCCGTACCTTCTTTACGTTTCTCCAAGGTTTCTTTCTGAGAACAGTTCTGACCATTTTTCCATTGTGATGAAGTGTCGTATCTTTTTGTGAGGTAATTTCTTCACCTTCCCTTTGTTGCTGTTTTCTTTCCCTTGGTTATGGATGCAAGTGAGAACATCAACTGGTTCAAGGCCAAAGGCCTTGAATGAGGAGAATGTGATGTTCTCCCAAAACGTTTCCCAGAGGATTTCTTGAAAAATCAAAAACGCGGAAGACGTGTCCTCCCTTCCATTGTATCAACCCCAACGATATATGTCACTCTGAAGTCGTGGACCAAAAAAATAATCATATCAAGATCTTGTGCTTGCTGTTCCAAAGTGGGAAAATAGAAAATCTTGAAGAAAAAGGGCTATCGCCCGAAATCGAGAACGCTAGGCAGTTGTCACCTCCATAGCCTCAATAACAATGACGTTGGCCCCAATGGCCTTGATGATAATTCTGGCCCCCACTGGCCTTCTTGACGTTGGCTCCACTGGAGCTCTTGAAACATTGACAGTTGCCGTTGACTTCTCTTTGATCTGGGACGCCATGCCCATTAAAAACCTTGGGGGACCACTGGAGGCCCATCCTTTGCCCCTGATGGGGTGTGTGATGAAGAAATGGTTGTGGGGGTGTTGTGGACCTGTCCTGCCCCTGCCAGTGGGCATCTGTTCGTGGAATCGGCCTCCCTTACCTTGGTATTGTTGGCCGCCCTGGCCTTTGTCCCATCGGCCACCATGGCAATTGCTGTTCTGGCCTCCATGGTCCAGATTGAACAAGGTATTTGTGTAACTGGGAAAAGGGCCTCCACGGCCCTTGCCGTTGTGGCATGACAGCTTCCTTGCCTTCGGTGTACTTCGGGTTTTTCTGACCACTGTTTTGTCAATGTCTGTGGCTGTCACAGGGTGGATGTTTAGAAACTTTTTCTGGCTGCGAAGGGACAGCCACGGTTCGCCACGGTTGCACCGTGGCGTCAGGTTCTCCAGCTGTGGGTGCAGCCTGTTCTTGTTGTTCATTTACGCTCTTCTTCGTGTTGGCAATTACATTTCTCATTGAAGTCTTGAATATGCCAACAATTTTTGATTTCATATTATCCACTAGTGTCATCTTCCAGGTATTGGATTGACTCAACTCTTTGAAATTCAATAGCCAAGTTTCTTGAATTGAAGTTCCTTTCGTCTGGGTTGTCAAGGGGCAAATCGAGGTTCAGCCAACCCCGGCGAAAAAAGGCACCAAGCAGGGACTCCTAACCCAGCGCAAAGGAACAAGCCACACATCGCCGGCGGCGAGAAATGCATGGCCTCACAAGGGCAAAGTGCGCAGCCGGAGATGTCATGACGGCCAGGGTCCTTGGACCACTGTGGCCAGAAGACCCAGAGAATAGAAGTCAGCCCCATCCCTTGGTGGGCAAAAAATGGGCCATAGGAGCCCAAAATGCTGCAGAATTGGACATCCAAAGCCCACATATCAGGGGCAGTCCCCTAAAGGCACCCAGCCGCCTGTGCACAAATTGGGCAAAGGCTGGGGAGATGGAATGAAGGCCAATTACACCATTACAGGGGCCATTGGGGCCAGTTTTGCAAGCAAATCCCCTCAGGAAGGGGCAGAAAAGGTCTTTCAAACCCCCCAATTCATCTTACACAACAGCCCCACTCAGAGGGAGAAGAGGGGGGGCCACGCAGACCACCCAGATTTCCAGCGGGGTTGGAGGCCAAGAAGAAGTCAAGGCCTGAAAGACCAACAGATGGAACATGGAAAAGGATTTATACATGGACGCCAGCAGGGTGGACTCACGGTGGCCACCAAGAAGCTAAGGGACATCATACCCAACCAGCAGGGTGGACCCACAGTGGATAACAAGGAGCTAAGAAAGCTGCTGGAGAAATCCCCCGAGGGACCCACAGAGGCCCTCTGCCAAAAAAAATGGGGAAAAATACACCCACAGTGCCCCTTTCAATGACCCAGCCTCAGGAGGAAAAGGGACCCACAGTGGCCCGTTTGAAGGGAGAAGGCAGGAACCCCTCCAACTTATGAACCAACAACACTAACAACTGACCCCTCCAACAAAATCATTTCTCATTTCCCGATCATTCTTTCAGGGGGGACCCACAGATTCCTCCCTACGGTAGGTGAACCAATCACATCAACAAGGAGAAGACCAGACGGGCCAAACACGGGCATTAAGTCCTATGGTGTGTCTTCCATCAACAAGATCCTCCAGTGAGGTGAGAAGAGAGGTGGAGAGAGCATGCACGTCCCTCCAGAAAAAAATTCTTTTTCCAAGGACCAAAGCCCTAGGGGACCTACGGGTGCAATGTCCAACACCCCCAGCCCAGCCCCCCCAAAATCATATTATCCAGAAAATGAATCAATGGAGGAAATAAAGGGAGACACCCCCCTCAATCAAAGGTTGCAAAAAAAACTTGAAATGGTGGACAAAAAATGCACTCCAACAACGTGTCAACTCATCAGGGATGGCATTCAACCTCCCTGGGTCAGCCCACCAAAAATTTCCACCCACCCAAAAATCAGAGCAAATTTGAACCTACCCCAAGCAGAAAAAATACTGCTGGATTACGAAAAATCTGGATCCGTAAAGAGAGTGAGGGATTCAGCCGCCCAGCACCTTATCTCCTGGTTCCTGATTTCAAAACCAGAGGGGGGGGCAGACAAAATGGAGATTAATAAGCGATTGCAGGGAAATAAATCAAAGGTTCCAAATTAAACCTTTCAAGATGGACCACATCCAACAGATTCTTCCAGTGTTGGAAAAAGGCCTCTGGGAAGCAAAAATAGACCTCAGGGATGCTTACTTCCACATCCCAGTGAGCCAGGCCCTGAGGCCCTTTCTAAGACATCAGGTGGGGGGGGAGGCCTGGGAATTCCAGACAGGCTGTTTTGGAATTCAGTAATGAAGACAATACAAAAGCTGTGGCGGAAACGGGGCATCCAGGTATGCCCCATTTTTTTTACCTGGACGACATTTTTACTGGTGGGCACCAACACAAAACATCTTGCAAAATCACCTCAAAACAGTGGTCAGGGATTGAATCAAATCAGGATTCAAAATGAATGTGAAAAAATCCACCCTGCAGCCCAACCAAATCGTCAATAATCTTGGCTTTCAGCTAACCTTCCAAGAAGGAAAATTACAGGTGGCCCCCCAGAAAAAAAAAGCAAAATATGAGCTGGGAAAAGGGTTAAAAAGGATTACCTGTCAAAAAGGCAACTGGCTGCCATTTTGGGCAAAATCAGATGAATCCTAATGGCCCTGCCCTTTCTAAGCACCTTTACAGATATCCTGGCAAATTCTTTTGTGGAAAATTGCACAGCACCCTGCGACTGAAAACACCCCAATTCTGAAGAAATAAAAGGCAAAAAAAGAGAAATAAAAATTCTGCTGGATACAAGACCCTTTCCCCAAAATGCAAACAGGGAGTTGCACTCAGACAGCAGTACCCACCCCTGGGGGGATGGACATTCGAACAGGCAAAATTGTGCAAGAATTTTGGAGGGAAAACTCCATTTTGCACATAAATGTCAAAGAATTAAGTGCAGCAACTAGCACAGTTCAAAGCCTCAGCCAGCCACCGGAGACTGCGTGCTTATCCGTGGACAATGAAGTAATTTACTATCACTTAACAAAGGGGGGGAAGAAACGACCCCTTCAATTCCATGCTAAGACCCTTCTTCAAATAGTGCGTGGTGCACAACATAAACCTGCAAGTAAAGTGGGTCCTCTCAAAGGGATGCCTGGCAGACCCCATAAGCAGGAGGGAAATGGACAGGGAAGATTATTCACTGGACCCCAACTTTTTCAATGGCTGAGACAGCAGTTCAGAAAACACATCAGCCTAAAAACAGACATTTTTTCCTCACAAGGCAACAAAAAAAACTGCCTAACTTGCGGCCAGGTGGCCCAACTGGGAGGCCTCAGCAACAAATGCATTACAATGCCCACTGGACAACATGGAGTATATTTGTGCAACCCCCCAGTCTATAATCCAGAAAATGTCTCCCCGCATTTTAAATGTTTCCACAGGCCAACGTTTTTATGGTCACCCTCCACTGGGATTCAGCCACATGTTGGCCCCAGTCAATACAAATGAAAGTTCCAGGGACCCCCTGCCTGAAAATCACCCCCTACGTGGGTATGTTCACCAATTGCAAGGGGGAAAAAATGCCACCCCCCAGGTGGCCCCTCCTTTGCATGGTTTGCTCAGGCAAATTTTGGAGGGGAAGCAAATACAAAATTCAACCATTACAGATTTCCTGGGAAGATACCCCAGTTTAAAGCGTTATCAAAACGCTTTTACACTTTTAGGGTGTTTTTGGACAGAAAGGGGGGAATCCTCCCTGAAGCCACCACAGACCAAGTGGTTGACGCTTTAATTCAACTCTTCCAAATTTCAAAGGCCCAAGCATGCAATGCACACGGTGCTATGCTTTTGATCCCTGCTTTTGGTGGCCTAAGGTTCCATGCCATGTTGGCACCTTATAATAGGCTTTGGAACCAAAACCTGGACAAACATGATGCATTCTGGGATCCCCTCCCAATCCTCCTGTGGCTCGCACAGTCCCTCCTGACCTGTGAAACGTGTACAATGCGTACACAACTCATTTTATGTTCACGAATCCTCTGTTTGTACAGATCATCTGACATGGCACGGATCCAGAGAACAACCAGTGTGTTGGGGGTGGGCACCCTACATCAACGTCAAACGTAAATGTCAAAGAACTTACAAGTGGGAGAGAGTTTTCCCTATTCCCCAGTGCCCCAAAATCGGTCCCTTTCATTTGATGATGTCTTATGTGCCAGCAAAACGTTTTGTTGTGAACCCTAGGGGTACCCTTTCAATTACGTTCCAACCCTGTATAAGGCCATTAAGGCAGATACCATTGCTTCTATAACCACAAATTTTTTGGCCCAGCACGGGGCACCCTCCCAGGTTTGGGGACCCCATTCCACCAGCGGGGCAGGAGATGGTTTAACCAACAAATTGTGCCTTTCTGCCAAGAAGTTTATGAAATTGGTCAGTGGAGGGAGGTGAAGGCTCTCACAGCCTATTATGAAAACTTGGTGCCCGAGGTGCTTTGGAGAATGCCCAGGCAGCCCTTTTTTTAGTGCACA
Organism: Euglena gracilis; assembly: GCA_900893395.1. Lineage (NCBI taxonomy): Eukaryota > Euglenozoa > Euglenophyceae > Euglenales > Euglenaceae > Euglena > Euglena gracilis. Next base: position 5,516 of record CAAHFI011564488.1, read on the forward strand.
GTCTGGCCTCACTATGGCAAAGCGCGGAGCCCGAGGTGTCTCGTTCTCCCTTGAGGCAAGCCGACCAGGGAAGAAGGGACACCGAGGGCGAAACACAAAGACATTGTATTCCCAACCCCCCCACCGGTAAAAGAAAATTTGTCTTCAACCGCCCTCGATCGGAAGTTGGGGGCAGGGGGGTAGGTGTGGGGGACCCCTCAGGCAAAGAAACAGGGCCATGGTCGCCGCGCCATGTGGGGATCGAGGTGGTCCACGACTCTGGGATATCCCGGAGCGGCACTGGGGGCTTAGTAGGCTGCCTGGCGGGAGACCGATGAACCACAGGGGGGGGGGATCTCCTTTGTCCCCACCGGCAGTCTGGAGGCATGACGACAGGAGAGGAACCGGGAGGACGTGGGTTCGAATCCCGGGTCGGAAATTAGCGTCCAGCTCGCGACGGTGAGAGGCACCGGCCCTTCATATGGCATCGGACACGAGCCCTAAAACAAAGAGCCCTCATGGTAGCACAGTAGAGTTTGAGCCCTCCGGGCTCGCACTATGTGAGCCTGGGGTGCCACTCCCAGATTATGAATTGCAGGAGGAGGACGACGACAAAGCAAGCCACAGCCATGACAGCCCCAGCCATTGCGGCTAGCGTCAGCAGCTCCTGGCCATTGCCGGGCATGCCCAGCCGGACCCCCATCAACCAGAACCATATGGGTCCGACATGGCATTTCCCAGCAGCCTGGGACTGCTTTCAGGCTTGCCCATCCTGGTCATGCCCGTTTTTGTCAATGACATGACCATGCAAGCCATGTGGAAATTTGCCATGCGAGGTAAGATAAAAGAAGAAGAACACGAACCAGTGGAAGAAGAGGAATAATTTGCAAGTCACCTCCAGCCCCTTTTACTGGATGGGAGGCCCTGGTAAAACCCTGGGGATGCCCGGCCGGCCCATGTGCCAGTGAGCCACGTTGGGTCTGGGCATTTCCCAGCCGGAACCGACGATTGCCCGCTGGTGCATGCTGGTCCCGGGCGTGATGGGCCCAAGGACATGCCCCAGACGGAACCACCCAATGGCAGCTGCAGGAGCTGCCCCCAGTAGGGGAAATGGTGGAGGACGATGACCAGACCGCACAGGGGTGGTTGGTTCCAGAACAGAGACCGAAGGGCAGGCACCACCCGCACCCCTCCAGAGGTTGTGGGAGAAGACTGAGGCTCAGGCCCCTGCCGCGGTGGCTCTGGGGCAGGAGACCCAGAGGTTGGACGGTTGGGTTGGCGACCTGCAAAGTCAGCTCGCAGAAGCGGGGGCCACCACAGCTGCATCAGTTAGCCGCCAGGAGCATTTTGTGACCTTGCTGTTTCAGCGGGACACTGAAAATTTTCAAGGAGTGGTGGAGCAAATTGAAAGAACCCAGGATGCGCTAGCGTCCCAGTTTGCGGAAAATTTTTAAAAGTTACAGCAGAAGCAAACAGAAAATTTTGCAGGGTGGATGACAGCCCTCAGCGAGCTAGTAACCAGCCGGCTGAGCGAAGGCCTCAGGATGGTGGCCCAACTAGCCCAGCAGGTCCAGGGGCTCGAGGCCATCGTCAGCCAGGGTCACCAGCAAGCTGACGGGCAGGGGTCTAACGAGGCGCTGTCTGGACGGTTGATACTTTTTGAGGAGTTCCTCACCCCTTTCGTACAACGGAGGAGGTTATGGGGAGCCAGGAGCTGGCCAGCGGGCGGCAGCAGGCCCAGGCTGAGGCTCTGGACCAGAAGTTTAACCAGCCGGCAGGTGAACTGGGGGGAATGCAGAAAAAATGCAGGGATTGCAATGGCCCTGCTTAATTTTTGAATAGAAACGGACGGCCAGGCCTCAGTCATCGCCGAACAACAAGGGCGTAAGGGAGGAGATAATGGAGCTAAGGACCAGGGCTGAGGGTCAGTGCCACAGCCTGCAGGAGCTGTGGGCCAAGTTCATCATCCACGAGAAGGTGATCTAGGCCAAAAATGCCCTGCTGATGGAGGTGGACTCAAAGATAAAGCGGACACCAAAGGAGAATGCCAAAATTAAAGATCGGCTTTTCGTTTTGGAAAATAAAATAATTTTTTTAAAAAAAAAATACCCCCCGCCCAGGAGCTACCGCAGCCAGCCAGAGTAACGGGGCCAGAGAGCGATGACCCCCGAGGCCCCGAAGCCAGAGTTCCCCCGACAACCACAGACCAGACACAAGCAATGCCGGGGGCCCAGAGAGTGACCGGCTTGGGTGCCCCCACGGACAATATGCCTCCTGGCCCCCAAAACAGCTGCCAGCCCATCCCAGACTGCTGGGAGGCAAGGGGCCGGTGGCCCTCCAGGGGCTCTCTGCTGGCCCCAGCAGCGGGGCAGCGGACAAAATGGCCCACACACCCGGGGAAGTGGTATCCCCGGGCCTAGCTTCTGTGACTGCAGTTTTTCCCAGTCGGTTTCAGGTTCTGGCCTCCAGAGGTACAAGGTCCTGTCTGCCGAAACATCTGTGTTTTTTTCCCCTGTTCCCAGTGGTGCTGCCCCAGTGGCTTGTTGCGCCGTTGTGTGAGGCCAGATTTCCAGTGTTTCGCCAGTACTTTTTTGCAACATCCAGTTTTGTCTCAGCCGTTTTCACTGGGTTCGGTTGGTTCGGTGGCCATGTCTTCCAGTGTTGTCCGTGGTTCTTCGGCAGGAGGGAATGCAGCACCCCCAGCCAGCGGGGGCCCTTCGGAACCTAGGGGCAGCCAGCCCCAGGGTCCCATGGCTGCGGGGGGCAGCCAGCCTCAGGGTCCAGGGCAGTCCAGTCCAAGTCCCCACCGGTAGTCTGGGGGCATGACGCTAGCCCAGGATTCCGGAGGTCGTGGGTTCTATTGCCGGGTCGCAAATTGCTGTCAGACTGGGGTGAGACTCGCCGGCCCTTCCTGGGGCATCGTACACGAGCCGTAAAACAAAGAGCCCAACTGACAGCACAGGGCCCCACGGCGTTCAAAAAGGAGTCCTGAAGAGCGAACTCCGGTCGCTCCTTAGGAAGGGGAGTGTGGGGATCGCCCTGGATTGGTCCATGACTAGTGGATATCCCGAAGCGGCACTGTGGGCTGAGGACGCTGCCTGGAGGTAGACCGGTGAACCGCAGGGTGAGGACCCCCTTTGTCCCCCCGGTAGTCTGGAGGCATGACGACAGCCGAGGAACCGGGAGGTCGTGGGTTCGATTCCCGGGTCGGAAATTGGCGTCCGGCTCCGGACGGTGAGAGGCACAGGCAATTCGTAAGGCATCGAACACGAGCCGTCAAACAAAGAGCCAACACTCGGAGACAATGCACACATCTCCGGCGAGGCGGAACTAAGCGGGACCTCCTAACCCAGCGCACCAAACAATCACAACTAACCGCCGGCGCGCAAGGCATTGAATCACAATGTCTTTGTGCTTCGCCCTCGGTGTCCATTCCACACCGGTCGGCGTGCCTCAAGGGAGTACGAATTTGCCCTTCGACACCCAGAAAAAAGGACCTTATCAATTTAAAGAAGAAGAAGTCAATCAATCGAATAAAATTATCCAGAATAAGACACTTGTGCAGAACCTCAAAATATAAAGTGTTGAAGTACCTGAAAGGTTTTAATGACAGATGCAGTTTCAGAACGAGAAGCACTGGAGAACTTCATGAGGGTGCAGTAGAAGCAGCCGGTAACCTGACGGCGACGGTCGACTGTGGCGAACCGTGGCTACCCCTTCCACAAACGAAATTTCCCCAAAAGAAACTTCCAGCCCCCAAACCCCCCAAAGTGACGGCCACGGACTCTGGCAGACAGTGGTCAGAGTCTATCTGTACATAGCTTCCCTCCCTCTGAACAAACAAATCGAGTACGCTGCGCCCCTGGTCGGTTGATTCGGTTCGCTCCACCAACGGACCATTCCAGCTACGCACACTCTAGGGGTGGGGTCCTGCTTCATTTGCCGGCTTGTTGTGTGATTGTTTTTTTGTGGGGCCTTACTACTGCTTTTGTTGCCGGAGTTGGCGGATCATGGTCGTCCTTCGAACGACAGAATGAGTTTCATGACGCTGGATATAATATCTGAAGATGAAGCGAAGTACAACAGTGCATGCGGAACTTCCTTTTTGAACACAAATCCGGTGGAGCATTCCTGAGAGACGCCTCTGGGGAAGAAGTTCAAAGTTTTTGACGGCTGTCTTGCGTTGGCAAGGAGGATACTGGAATACTGTTGGGGCGGCGAAGGAGCTGAGAGCTATCAGCGTCATATCTCTCGTCAGCGCCAGCTGGGTGGAGTATGTCATGCCGTTCTTTTTTTTGATTATCACTTGCACTGGTACGTGTGATCGAAGTGCTGCGGTTGGAGCTGGCGAGAGAGCTGGAGATTGTGCCTTCAGGCTGGCCGAGACGTGGACCACGCTGCTGGAAGGCGCAACCGCTGAGAATAAAGGGAAGCAGAAGGTCGCGGCAAGCGCCGCGATGACAGAAGACGACGAGAACGACGACGAAGATGCCGCAGCGTAAAAAACAGCGGAGCGGCTACCCTTGCAAGAAGATATGACCCCACTTCCCGGCCTGCCTCAGGCAGGCGGCGGCAGGCACAGATTACCCTGGAAACAAGTCCTGAACGAGCTGCTGCACCTAAAAAACGCGAGCCGAGGGCAACAACAACAAACAGGACGCCAAGGCCCCCATGGACCAGATGCTCAAATGGGCACAACAAAAGATTATTCATTTGATGACGATTACGGCCACCATCTACAGTCAGGTGGATACATTCCCAGAGGACCATTGAGTCCTCTCCCAGCAAGTGTTGTTCGCCATTGCGGAGTTAGAACAGGGTCTTATACAAGAATAGAATAGTCTAAGTACACCTGGAGCAATGTCTTCAACGTCAAATAGTCCGCTTTCAAAAAAAGACCTTTGAAACAGGGGTGGTGCCGGGGTGGTCGCTCTCTTTGCAATCCACACCTTTTCTGCCGCCCGACCCGGGCCCCCTGTTTGGCTGGCTTCGGCGTCGCCTTGGGTTTTGAGTTTTTCTTGGATTTTGCTTTCCTACCCATTGGCAGGCAACTTTCACTTCAACATTTAAAACTGCAACCACAGAACAAAACTCAAATCTCCAAATCTTCAGTCAGTCCCATGATCCAGATATACTCCAAGGTGGCACCAAGCGGCCACGACCCATGGGCCCAGCAATCAACTGACGAGGTTTGACTTTACAAAAAAACAAAAAAATATACAGCGCGCGCGCATTATCTGGCGCAGCCTAATTCATCTGAAAGGTAGGGACATGTCCAATGCCACGCTCCCCTTCCCAAAGGTGACCCAGTCTCAAAACTCGACTTCCTGGGTCGTTGGACATGTCATCCTCCACCCCCCCCCCGTGGTGGAAACTCAACGGGGGGGCCTTCGGGTCCGAAGAGGACCAAAAACATAATTCTGCCCCCCCCGGCCGATACCGGTGGGCGGGGGCCCCACGGTTTTGCACCACTGAAAACGCCTCCCCCCCTCCCTGTGTTCGATATCCAGCGGGTGGGGGGCTCGGGCCGAAATCTTTCCTCCATGAATGGAATTGGAGTGTAAATCCCTCCTCCCTTCGGTTTAAACTCCTCCGATGGTGGATCCAAAGCAAAAGTCATTAAAAAGAATGCTGCCCCCCCCCCGCCGCAATCGAAACTCAGCGGGTGAGGGGTTTGGGTTGGAATTCTCTGGAAAAAAAACGTAAAACTGGAAATACACCCCCGCGGTCGAATCTCAGCGTCACCCACAAAACTCTCGCATTCTCTGAAACTCAAAACCTTGCATCCCCAGACTCACTGGTCTAAGCGGAAAAAGAAAGAAGATAAGGCAACAATCGCGGTCCAATGTCACAAAGATAGAAATTTCTAATGTCGAAACGTAAACCGTCAAAACATACCCACCACTCCCAGGGTAGGCCTCAAACGTTCCCACCAGGGCACCACAGCGAAGGGGGAGGACTGCGCAGCTTCGACCATCAAATTATCAACGTCACGAGCCAGACGTCCCCTCCGGTCGTAACTCACCAGGGGTCAGGAAAAAGGTAATGTACCCCCACACCTGGGGTCGAAACTCACCAGATGGGTCATCTCATTCTCAAAACGGTAATGTACCCCCCACCTGATTCAAAACACACCAGAATCTGTCATCTTTCACCTTAGTAGACGAAAAATGTACCCCCCCATCTGGGGTCCAGCCTCACCGGATTGGTCATCTCATTCAGAAACCGAAACATGCACCCCCCACCTGGGGTCAAAACTCACCAGATTGCTTATCTCTTTGAGAAAACGAAACAGGCACCCCCCCACCCGCACCAGGTGGGTCATCTCTTTCAGAAAACGATATATGTAACACCCCAACTTAAGTAGAATTACACCAGGGTCGTTTGTCACCCGAAACTCCCCAAAACCAGCATCAACCCAACCTGGGGTTGTAAATGCCCAGCACGGGAACCCCAAAATGCTGGCCAACTCTAAACAGGAGGGCTAGCGGGGCGGAATTTTCACCCGTTACTCCGGCAGCGCCTTCGGTTCAGACACTCCCCCCTCTCACTCCCACCATCCCTGGTGGCGGAGCAGGCAGTCGTTCCACCTCTTCCGCTTCTCTGTCTCCATCAGCGGCCTCATCTCCGACAGCACATCACATTTTCGAGCTCGGGCTTCCAGCTCGTACTCCACGGCCAATCATTGAGACTCCGCTATGGACTCGTCCACATCCGCCGGTGGAGCCTCCGCCCTCGACGACGATGCATTGCTTCCTGGTCCTTCGGAGATGTCCTGGACGCCAAGATTGGGCTGGACGCCACTCATCGCACAGTGGAATCCAAGATCAGCCCAGCAAAATCCACCACACTTCCTTCCTTCCCACGGCTTGATTCTAACGGCCGCCGGGGCGGAGAACTCAGGGACCCCAGCGGCCGAAGCAGTGCTTGAGGTTTGGATCTCCATCGGTACATCACCCACATTTGAGTACTCGGGGACCCCAGCGGCCGCAGCAGGGCTGGCATTTTGGAACTCCATTGGCCCTCGACCCCCAGCTGCCGAAACACTGCTGGGGTCCGCAGCTGCATGCCCAATGCCGTCATCCTCGGTGTCGGCATGCCCAATGTCGTCATGCCCAATGCTGCACATCCCCAGAGCGGCCGAAGCTCTGCTCGGATACCCTCTCTCGGAGGCCTAAGCACAACCGGCCTTCTGAGTGGCCAAATCCTGAGCGGTTGTACAGGGCCGGGTCGTGCCACCATCATGTCCAACTTCAGCATTCTGGGTCAGGACATCCACCACCTGCCCTGACCTGGCCGCCACTGCAGGCACACCTCTGTCATCTGAATCACCAGTCAGGCTAGCCCCATGATGCACCCCATCTGCATGTGGCGCATCTGCAGCATGCACCCCTTGTGCATCTGAGGCATCTGCAGCATGCACCACATGTGCATCTGCGGCATGGCCCAAATGATCCAAATGTGCACCTTGAACATGTTGACCATGACCAGCGCCAGGATGCACAACTGTTGCATGCACCAGTCCAGCATGCTCCACTGTATCTTCGGTAGGATCTTCACAGTTGAGTTGATTGTGAAACAGGGGTGGCGCTTGGGTGGGGGCTCTCTTCGCAATCCACACCTTTTCTGCCGCCCGACCCCGGGCCCACTGTTTGGCTGGCTTCGACTTCGCCTTGGGTTTTGTATTTGAATTGGATTTTCCTTTCCTACTCATTGGCAGGCTACTTCCACTTCAACTTTTCAAAATTCAACCACAGCACAAAACTCAAATCTCCAAATCTTCAGTCAGTCTCATGATCCAGAAATACGCCAAGGGGCCATTATCTGGCGCAGCCTAACTCATCTGAAAGGTAGGGGCATATCCAATGCCACAGTGGCAGTTTTTTGTTGCCAGGGAGGAAAAGAATTCTGCTTCTAATTATATGAAATTTGTGAATTGCTTTCTGAGCCATTGAACAAGCTGGGTGCCCAAAGAGTAATCCCCCTGTCGACTTTCTGTCTGCTTGTGGGGTCTGCCAGGCATTCTTTTGAAGGCACCCATTTTACCTAGAGGTTTACTTGATGCTCCATGAAACATTCGCAAAATGGTCTTAGCATTTTGTTGAAGGATTCCCCCCCATTTTGCCAGGTAATAGCAATATACCTGGCTGTCTACGGACAAAGAAACTGTTTCCCCATGTTTAGCTCAAACTTCTCACAGTGCTGATTGCTGCACTGAGCTCCTTTACATTCATGTGTAAAATTGAATCTTTTCTCGAAAATTTATGCAAAATTTCTCTTGTGTGGATGTCCAGCCCCCCCCCCAGGCATGGGTGCTGCTGTCTGGGTGTAACTCTCTGGTTGCATTTTGGTGGTAAGTTCTGCTCCCCAGGTGTCCAGCAGAATTTTTTATCCCCTAATTGGGAGTTGATCTCCTGTGAAATGGGGTGTTTTGAGTCCCAGGGGGCTGTGGACTTTGCCACCAAAAATCTTGCAAGGTTGTTTATAAAAGCCCTTAAAAAGGGCAGGGACATTGGATTGCATCTTATTTGACCCAAAATGGCAGCAAATTGGCTTTTTGACATGTAATCTTTTTTCAGCAGAGGGTGAAAAGAAACATGGTGGAAACCAGGGAGTGATGTGAAAACAAATGAAACGTTTCTTCCTCGGCACTCGACATGTTGTGCAGCTCCAGGATGCTGGACACAATGTCCAAGGTGGTGGCCTGCAGGGGGTCCAGACCCTTGTCCTGCAGCATAACGTACAGCTTTATGAAGGCCCTGTCATATCTCATTAAAGTAGATGTACTTTTTAAGATAATGTCCATTTGCCATTTGACATTTTTTTGCTGTTCCAAAAGGCACCTGAAACAATGCCGCAGGCTAGGGGCAATTTTGGCCTGGGCATTGATTCTCCCCAACAATTTATGAACATCCCTTGGCAGTGCGGGGCCACTAGCGTTTTCACCCAAGGTTTGGACATTGTTGTTAATAGGGGCCAGCATGCACTTGAAACCCACATTGGGGTTGTTAAAAGGCATTTGACCTGTTTGTTCATGGAACGTTTGACGAGCCAGGGCACTATGGAATTCCAGGGAGGGCTCGCATACAATTCCCCCACCCCTTGCAGGCTGCAGTTTAGAGTATCCACCAGAAAAGCCTGGTGGTTAGGCCGCCTGGTTCAAAATTTTGGGAACTTCGTGTTACCTTGGGATTCAAACATGTCCACTGATGGGGTAATCTGCAAATGTTTTGAAAGATGACGGGGTTGAGGGTATAATCTCCCCTATCTTGTGGCCATCTTGTCAGGGGGTCTACCACCATCTTTTCGGAGGGGATGAACTGGTCCTGCAGCTGAATTCTGTTTTCCCTGCACCACTTCAAAAGGTGATGTAAAAATATGTTTAGGAGTCCTTTCTCGACCCCACATTTCTGCAGGTATCTGAGTGTTACCTGATTGTCCACTTTTAGTAGGACAGTCTCCCCCTTTTTTGCAAGGGCTTTTGCAGTGTTTACTGCAGCAGCCAATTGCTTTGCATTTGTGTGGAGCAAACTTTGCTCCCCCCAAAACTCTTGAATGAACAACTTTTGTGTACTATTCACCTCCCCCCAGGCCCAGGTGGATGAATCTGAATGCAGCACAGGTTTGGGTGTCTTTCAAAAATGGTCGACCTGCCCCTGGCACCAAAAAAAACTTTGACGGTCTTGATTTCCGCCTTCAGCTGGGGGGGGTATGGGTCCTGTAAAATACCACCCAATGGTGGCGTTCAACTGGCTGAATTTAAGTAATTCTGGTGTGACCAGCCTCAAAAAAAGGAAGGACAGGGAGGTATGATCGTACCTACCCTAGGATGCTGGCAATTTTTCTGCAAGAAAGGCTTTGAGCCAAGACCACTTTTCCCAGTTCTTTTCGGATGATGTTTACTTTTACAAGTGGCACCTCCAGCAGCCCATCCTGGAGGTTGATGATGAACCCCAGGTGCTGCAGCTTTTGAGAACGGGAGAATGGATTTTTTGAGGTTTATCCTGAAACCTGCAGAACACAAATTTTGGATCATCATGGTCAGCTGCTATTTTTCCAAGTTTTCTGAGGAACCAATTAGTATGATATCGTCCACATAACCAACTGCCGAGTCGTCCAGAGGGACCAACAAAAGAAATCAAGCCCATTTCCGCAGCCACATTTTTGGTTCATTTGACGTCTTGAAGTATTCAAATTTTCAAAATGCCTCTAAATAAGGCAAAATGAAAGGAAACCTACAGATATTAAAATACAGTGTAAACGCCTTATGCACATGTCACATGTCTTTCTTGGAAGTTACACAGCTGACCAAAGTCACACCGAAATTCTGCTGCCTCGTGTTTGATTTGACTTTAAGATTTCAAAAACTTTTCAAAATGAAGCAAAATGAATAAAAGTTTCAACACCAAAAGCAGCCTTTAAACTGCCCTGTCTAACCATATTTTGGTTTCAGAGTAAAGACGTAATTAAGTTCATCAAGCACTGTCGCTGGAATATGATGGAGTTTGTTTCATTTTTGAAATTGTTGGCGTTTCGTGATTTTGTGCCTTTGGGTGATTCCTCCGACCAGGTTTCAACAGCAAAAGGGGCCCTTAAACTGCCCTGTCTAACCACGTTTTGGTTTCAGTGTAAAGCCGTAATTAAGTTCAAGTATTTAAGTAACTTTGTTCCTTAAAATACAGTGATTCCGCGGGCCAGGTAGGGAATTACGGGAGCCCTCATGGAACGGATTTTTTCTTTCTCGCCTGTCCCAAGCTCTGGCGTGTCTGCGACACCAAACAGTGCTTCAAGCCCCCCACTCTACCACTCTCGTCCATCCCTTCTTTGGGCCGAAAAAAACCGTTTTGTACCCTCCAGTTTGGGGCGGTTTTTTGGGGGGCCCAAAAAAATAAGAAATACCACATATCGCGAAAAATGAAGCAGAACCAAGCAGAACGGCCGGATATCCAAATTGAAGCCTTTATAATTCCCAATTGAACAGTTTTTTAGTGCAGCCAAGCCCGAGATATGGCTGATTTACAGCCCAAATCAGTCGTGCAGGCTTGTCAGCACATTCATGAGGGACATGAAAAGTTTTGTGAGAGCGCTTAGACCAAAACAAGCTCCTTGAAACTCACACAGTCCTCCTCCTACCTCCATCCTTACAAATGTTTTGAAACTTTCTTGAATGGCCAGGTGGAAGTAAGCATCCTTCATATCCAGCTTTGCCGCATACCAACCTTGCTTGAGGAGGGTGAAAATGTTGGAAATGTTTCCCGGGGCGAATCTTTCTGAGGAAAAATAAAGATTGAGTTCCCTGCAGTCTGCAATAAGACGATGTTTCACCTCCTGCCCTTGTGGTTTGGATAACACAAACCAGGGCACCACACGTCTGGTGTTTTGTGGATCTGTGACCACTCTGACAGCTCTTGACGTTTGTAATCATCCAAAATTTATGTGGCAAGTACCGTTTTTGGCCTGTTCTTTTGCTGGGGGAATGTGAAAAATTTTTCTGGAAGGGGTCAATCTGCCACCACCTCTTGTTAAAAAATTTGCAACGTTTTGGGGTGAGCATGGGTTTCCACCAGGGGAGACATTCACTCAACCTCTGAAAGAAAGGGGAGTCTTTCCAGATTTCCTCCTGACTCAGGATTATCTACCATCCTTCCTTCCCACTCTCCTCGCTGCTGCTGCAGGTTGAGGCCAATGGCCCTCGTTGGGGCTGACTGATGTTGAACGTGGGGTTGTGGGACAAGAAGAACGCTGTGGAGTATCTTGCTTTTTCGATAGCAGGGTAGCTTGACTTCTGTTGACCCCAGTCTGTGTGCTGTCTGGTACTCTCTCCAGGTGCGTGGATGTCAGGGCTCCTTTATCCTGCAATGTATAAGGAGGGAGGAGTGGGATTTGACTGGGTGCCATATCCTTTGGAAGTCCAGGGACTTCTCCATACTTGGCTGCCATAGCCTCCTCTTCCACCCTTGAATCCTCCTCTGAAACCGTTGAATCCTCCTTTTAATTTCCAGCCTCGGCTGCCCGTGGAGGTGGGAAAATGCCACCATTCCACCCTACCCACCGGTGTGTTCATACCAGCAATGTTCAGCTGCTGAGTGCTCTCCACCTGAAGGTGTGGCATTGCACCTGTCCCTACCTTTCAGATGAATTAGGCTGCGCCAGGTAATGCACGCGCGCTGCACACTGTACTTTTGCTATTTTCTGTAAAGGAAAACCTCATGAGTTGATTTCTGGGCCCATGGGTCGTGGCCCCTTGGCGTCATCTGGATCATGGAACTGACTGAAGATTTGGAGACTTGAGTTTTGTGCTGTGGTTGAAATTTGAAAAGTTGAAGTGGAAGTAGCCTGCCAATGGGTAGGAAAGCAAAACCCAAGGCAAAGGCAAAGCCCAAGGTGAAGCCGAATCCAGCCAAACAGGGGGCCCGGGGTCGGGCGGCAGAAAAGGTCTGGATTGCGAAGACAGCCCCACCCCGGCGCAACCCCTTTTTCACCCCGATTTGTGGCCAGGTGGTCCCACTGGGGAGCCACAGCAGTGGATGCATTACGATGCCCCTTGGACAACATGGGGGGTCTTCATGCACACACCCCCTGGTCAATAGTTCCAAAATTTCTGAACAAGTTAAAAACGTTTCCACCGTCCAAAGTTTTGATCGTCACACCCTAGTGCGATTCAGCGACCTGGCCCGAACTAATAAAGATGAAAGTTCAGGGACCCCCTGCCTGAAGATCACTACCTACAGGGGTATGTTCACCAACTGCAGGGGGTAAAAAATGCCACCCCCCCCCCAGGTGGCCCCTCCTTCGCATGGTTTGCTCAGGCAAACTTTGGAGGGGAAGCAAATACAAATTGTGACCATTAACAATTTGAAGTGCAGAATTAGCAGCTTAATGCGTTATCAAAGTGCCTTTACACAACTTTGGATGATTCTAGAAAAAAAGGGGTTAGCCCCCCGTCACGCCACAACAGACCAAGTGGCTGATGCTTTGAACCAATTATTCCAACCTTCTCAGACCCAGGCCCGTAATGCATACAGTGCCATGCTTTTGATTCCAGGATTTGGATTTCACACTTTTTTGACCCCATATAAGAAGCTTTGGAACCAAAATTTGGAGAAGTATGGAGCATTGTGAGAGCTGGCCAAGGCCCCTACGCCCACTGATACTTGTACATTGCGCACACGGCGTATTTTTTTGCTCGCGAATCCTCTGGTTACAGGTTCTCCGACTTAGCACAGGTCAAACGAACCACCAGTGTGTTTGGTAGGGCACCCTACATCAAAATTAAACGTAAAGGGCAAAAACTTCACAAGTGGGAGAGGGTTGTGTCCATACCCCAGTGTCCACAAATAAGCCCCTTTCATTTAATGATGTGTTATATGGCTGCCACACGTTCACTTGTTAGACCTGGGGGCTCTCTTTTAATTTCATTAAAAAAAACCCCTTCAGGGAAATAAGTGCAAACACAAATGCCTCTGTCACAAAACAATTTTTGGCCAAACATGGGGTACCCCTCATGTGTGGAGGACCCACTCCACCAGAGGGGCAGGAGTTGGTTTCTTCAAAAATTTTGGCCTCTGCCCGAGAAGTTTGTGAAATTGGTCAGTGGAGGGTGGTGGAGGCCTTTACGGCCCATTACCAACGACTTGGTGCCGAAAGTACCTTAGAAAATGCCCTGGCCCCCCAAATCTTAGGGCACAATCAGGCCTCACAAGGGCAAACTGCGGAGCCTTTCCTCCCTTGGTGGTTTTCCCCGAGGGAGTACGCTTCCCTTTCGTTTCTTGGCCACCAACTGCCAAGGGCTGTGGCTGTCCCTTACTAGGGTTGAGGAATTTTCCGAAAGGAAACTTTCTTTTGAGGGAACGCCGCTGTTTGTAAGACAGAGGGCCGCACCGGCAGGTTCTCCAGCGGTATCCTCTCGGGCACCGTGTTGTCAAGCTGCTGCTTCTGCGCTTGTAGGTATTTCATAGTTCGGCGAATTCAATCTTTTCAGTTTCCAATTCGACTTATGTTTCGGTTTTCACCACGGCTTCAATGTCAACTTCCTGGTGTAGATGCTGTTCTCAACGAGGGAGGCGGTTAAAAACCTGTAGTGTACGTCCTACCTTATCGCTTTCGCCCTTTGGTGCGCAGAAAAGGATAGAGGTAGGAGTAACAAGAAAAATAGAAAATAAATATAAAAGTTGTATTGCCCTTTTCCACAATTAAGAGGCAGAGCACAAGACAGGGGAGGAAGCCCTATGGGCTACGACAAAAGATGCCAAGTACCTGGCAGTCCTTTCAGGACTTGTTTGATGAAAGCAAACTTGAAAATTGAACGTAGAAAAGAATACCACCTGCAGAGAGGAGGTCATGTGATCACGTGTGATCGTGATCACGATTATCCCTAAGCTCTGCCACAATCCTAATTCTGAGACTATGCTCAGCATTCAGATTGTGGATGAGCAGTTATATGGCGAACCACAGATCCGGAATCGTGCCTGGTACACATCCCCCTCCCAGGGCTGTAGCCCGATTTCCCTCATGGACCAGGCCATCCCAGGCCCATGGGGGTTCGGACATAGTCCTGAGGGATATGTTCCAGCACATTGCTGCCGATGTAATGGCAAAAGGAAAAAGGGAAGGAAAGTGCAAAAGCACGCAAAAACGGTCAAAAGTGGTTAACCGCTTATGCGGTGCCAACTTATTGCGGCAGAGGGGTGGAAGCGGAAGAGCCCATTGGGAAATAGGGCTGGAAGGTTTCCATTCCAGAAAGTCCCATCCACCCAGTTTGGGGTGTGTCTATGACACGTCGGGAGGTCTCATTCCATAATCGGAAAAGATGGAAGGGTAGGGTGTGGAAGGAGGGGGCACCTGGCCAGTCAGATCTGACCAGAAGGAAACACCTATTTACAAAACCAACTGCCGGCGACAGCGACATTTTGCCCCGGGGGGGTAAAGGAGAGAGAAATGGGGGCCTGGCCAAAAGACCTTAGCAGAACTTTTGCTGTATGGCAGCCTTTTGTGGCCTTATAGCCGAAAAGTAACACGTTGGGGGCTAATTTTAAGGTGTGCGCGCTGTACGCTGTGTGTCTTCTTACTGGCGGCATAAACCGCTAACAGAAGGCTTCACAGCTCTGCTCGGACACGGTGTTTTCGATGGGGTACCCCATAGGCTTATACCCCGATAGAAGGGCTGTAGCCCAAAAAGGGGGAAGGTATGTATAGATATATATTGGCAGATGTGCCTGAGATAGATACGGAATACAGGGCCTATAGGCCTGACGGAAAGGTCAGAACAGGGTCCATGGACCAGAGGCCTGTCAGCCTGGGGTATCTATGGCACAGATGGCCATTTCCTGGGCGTCGGTGGTCTGATCTCCCGTACATAGTCTCCTTCTGGAGTTTCCACTATCTCCAGTATCGGAGGTTCAAAATTTACAACTAGCCTTTCAGGCTCATCTACATCAAAGTCGGGATAT
Organism: Euglena gracilis; assembly: GCA_900893395.1. Classification (NCBI taxonomy): domain Eukaryota; phylum Euglenozoa; class Euglenophyceae; order Euglenales; family Euglenaceae; genus Euglena; species Euglena gracilis. Next base: position 20,944 of record CAAHFI011564488.1, read on the forward strand.
TCCCATTTTTGTGTGTACCCATCGGGTATTCGCATTCCAAGCCTGTTGGCTTCGCGGTAAAGAAGATTCTGGAGGTTATCCCAGAAGAAAAGTGGCAACATTGCCGGCCGGATCCAAAAATTCATGCGGGGGTGGTTGCATTGGACCTGTGGGGGCATCCCCGGATATACGGCAGGATCTGCCTTGGTGTGCCAACCTGCGACTCGCGCTTGGATAGTGAAAGGCCTGATAATTTCTCTCACCCAATCGGTGAATACCATTTTGTAGGCCTCAGGGGGGAATTCAGGCAGAAGGAATGTGTAATTTGGTCGGTCAGGCAGACTTTGTGCCGCAAAAAGTGGGTATATCACCCTATCCCAATCGGATTCGTGAAAAAGATATGGCACTTTGGCCTTGCCTGCTGGCTCGACTGCGAGTCGGACAGTTGCGCTGTCAATATGAAAATCTTTGGCGATTCCGCCTCTGCGATAGCTGTGTACAGCCTTAAATTTTCCGTACTGGTAAAAATTGATTTGGGACCTATAGTCCTGTTTGATTTTGACCAGATGGTCTTCATTTTCTGGTATGACTTTAGTCATACCGCCAGTGGCAGGTAGCCAAAAATCTGCCTGTAGGCAGTTGATGCAACGGACAGGTATGTCCTTGTCATAGTGCTTTTCCGTCCATCGGAAATTGTCCATATTGGACCATGCCAGTAGGCAATAGCCACAAACCAATGCTGCGCAATTACGCACATATGCATCATGGTGGAAGCTTATGCTATCCGGGTTGCGTGTTCAGATATGCACTGCTGGCATGTCGTTTCGTAGAGTATGGCATGCTGTAAATAACCACAATAGTGGGTCATTTTCCTGAAAATACAGGACGAAATTACCTCCAAAATATTGGGCAAATACCCTTGGAGATTTTGCGTTCCAAAAATGCCAAGTGTGGCTGGTCACATAAACGCCGGGTTGATCCCGGTGGAACAAGGGCTTGATCCACTTATTCAGCCAGGGGTCACTGCTTCTGAGATCATATTGATCCTAGCCTGGCGAGTTTGGAGGGGCTCTACGTTAGACAATACGTCCTCCGTCCAGAATGGCCATCGGCCTCGTAAGGGACATTTGATCTTATCGATCTGACTGTAGGTTTGCGCTTAGCGCCTTCAGAGGTTGCAGCCAGATAGCTGGACATGGGTATTGTGGGCCTATGGCCTGTCCCAGAGCCATCTCCACCAGCCGGTGGTGGCTCATCATCCCGGCGGCTTTCACAGGGCTTGCAGCCTTCGGCTGTGGGTTTAGCCTTAGGCTTTTTATGTTTGCCATATCCGCGTGCTTCCCTTGGGTCTGCCGGAGGCAGTGGTCGTTCCACTGTTGGCGGTGCCGGTGTTTCCGGTTTGGCAGGCCGTGCCGATGCTGCCGGTTTGGCAGGAGGTGGTTGTGTTTCCGCTGTTGGCGGTGTTGGTGCAGCTGGTTTAGGTGCTGGGACATCTAACTCCATTGGAGTTGCGACCGCAGCCTGTACGGCTGTTGTGCCGCTATCTGCATTTCTAACCCTTTGCGTTTCGGGAGGGGATGCGGCTCGTGAGCCTCGAGGGGTCAGTACTGCTGATACTGCGGACATCGCCGCGGTCATACCCTGTAACACACCACCTAAAACACCTGTAGGTATTGTCAGTGATGCGACAGGTTCTGTCGGGGCTGGTGCCGTTGGCACTGTGGGTAAGGGAGAGGGTGCGGCCTGTTGGTCACCCGATGACCGCCGTTGCTGTGCAGGAGTAGCCTGTCTGGCTGCGGTAGGGGCAGGTGCTGGGGGCTTTGGTCTCCCCATTGGGGATGAAGATTCTGGTCTACCGCGTTTCCCCAAGTTTACTGGCCGGTACGGCTGTGACGCATATCTGCGTTCTGCAGACCGTGGACCCTGGAGCTGCTCCAGGGACTGGTAGTACTGGATGTCCTGCTGAGGTGATGTGAAGCGAGGTGCTGGGAGAGGTTCATGTACCGTTGGTACATCCTCTTCCACAGCCATACGGCCTTCGGCCTCGGCTTGCTCCACATCCTCAACCCAGGATCCAGGTTCCTGAGCCACCGACATATCCCGTTGTACGGGTAACTGAATTCCAGCTTCCAGATGGGCTGGATAATGAAATGGTGGTAGTGCCGTTGACGGTTGCGTCGTTGGCTGATACGCATATTGCGTTGGGGTTTCCCGATATTCGGGTGGTGGTGGTCTCGGCATACGAGTTGGGGACAGGATATCGCGAAAAACTCGCGATGGCTGCACCGTTGGTGCTGGGATACCTCCCGTCTCGCTCTCCTCCACGGGGGGGATATGCTCCCGCATGTATTCGGTGAATGCACCTGCGTGGTGGCGTATCCGCTGGATAGGCGGTACTGGAATACCCAGTGTACGCATGCTGACTTCCGGGGGATATTCCCCAGGCATGAAGTACACTTTTCCTGTCATCAAAGTCTGGCCACAGGCGCACCATTGTGCAATAGGCCTATGGGCCACGCCCAGAATTTGACAACAGTGGGTATCCCACAGCACCCGTAGAGATGGGACTACTCTCTCTAGGTTGCTGGCTCGCAAGGCCGTTCGCAGAGCCTTCTCTGAGAGATTCACCAGTTCTGCGGTGAATGCGGAGTATGGCACCGTTGGTGCTGACTGTGGCGTCTCATGCGCCACAGGGATCGCGTAAGCGGATATACTACTGCTGTTAGCTGCGGTTTGGGCCGCGGGTTCCCGGACGGGATGAGCAGCAGGCCGGGGCATCGCCTGTACGCCGTGTACCGGGTGCGGGGCACCCTGTACAGGTTGAGGTTGGGGTTGGGATTGTGGTTGCTGAGATATCACATACTGTGGGGTATACAGGATGGGAGGTGAGGAGCCAGTCATGGCGTAATGCGCCTGCTCCATTGGAGCTGCATGTCCCTGTCTCGCATACTGTGGCTGTTCCATTGGAACTTGGTGTACTTGCTGGTGTCGTGACTGTTCCATTGGAACTTGGTACACTTGCTGGGGTTGTGACCGTTCCATAGGAATTTGGTATGCCTGTTGAGGCTGTGCCGCATATGCATCACTTATTGGCACAGGGGTCGCATGAGCGACTAGTGGCGGTTGCGCCTAAGAGGGGGGCGGCATTTGTGCCTGAGAGGGGGGCGGCATTTGTGCCTGAGAGGGGGCTGTCATATGTGACTGAGTGGGGTATGGCATTTGTGCCTGAACCATTTGAGGGATGGATGGCATTTGTGCCTGAGCCGCATAAGCGGCGGGAGGGGTTTGATATATCGTATATGCGGGCGCCCCTTGGGCTTGGGGTGTCGCCGCATAGGCATGTGGGGGGTAGGCATGGATGGCATACTGTATAGGGGGCGGTCCGAGACCGCGCCCTGGCTCTTGCATTGGTCCGGGGAGCAAAAATAAAAACAAATGTAGCTTTGATGAGCTGTAGAAAAAGAAGAGAGAAATGAATTGGGGTTGAGAGAAAAACACAGAGAGGGGAGGAAAAGGCCTATAGGCCGATTTCAGAAATTATTCTCAGAAATGTCTATGTTATTTCTTTTATTCCACAGCTTCCAGTCCTGTTGGACATAACCAATAAAACTGGAGGCTGGCTCCCAAGTGTCCTCCTTTGGCCTATAGCCTTTCCACCTGACCTTCCAGTAGTGGACTGCTCGATCAATTTTGTGATCAAGAATGTTGTCCACCACAAAATCATCCGTTTCGGGTAACTTGGAACGGGGCTTGAAATAAAAGCACGGTAGTGCTTTGCCATTAGCCGGGGAAAGATAGGGCTTGAAATCATCCATGTGAAACATCCTCGATCCCGTTGGGCAGTGCCACCCTATAGCGGCCACTGTTACCAACACGTTCGAGAATTTCACAGGGCCCGAGCCAGAGGGGGTCTGGCTTGGAAGCCTGCATACGGATTCGGCTATTCCGAACCCATACACGATCACCAGCACTATAGCCAGGTGATTTGAATTCTTGTAAAAAATTATTTCTTTTTTGAGAATGGATATCAGTAATGCGTTTCTGAACAGTAGTTCTGAGAGACTCTACCTCAGAGAACAACGTCTCACAGGTAACGCTACTTCGAGCTGGTCTCTCTGATGGTACATCACCAATTGCTGGGGGGTCCCGCCCAAAAACAATTTTATATGGAGAGTGCGGTAAAACTAAACCCGGTAGGGTGTATATATAAAAGAGGTACCAAGGCAAAACCTGGACCCAGGCCTGGCGCGAGTCAGCCAGTGAAAGACGGAGCATATTTACAACAGCTTTCACTGCTGCCTCGGCGCGGCCATTGCCCTTCGGGCGATATATAATGGAAAAATGCTGTTCGATTCCCAGTAAACCACATAGGGTTGTGAAGAATCGAGAGGAGATCAAATGATCTTGATCACTGACAAATCTCATTCGGTAAGCCCATTAGGCATATGCACTTCTCCATAGATATCAGCGCCAAAATTTGCGCGGTCAACCCTGCCTTTTGGCATGGAATGGCTACTATGTAACCACTCAGCCTACAGACGACAACAAACACATAACCGTAAACCTTGCCGTCTGATCCTTTGCAAGGTTCTAATTCCAGAAAATCCATGCAGAGGGACGTAAAAATGTCAGGGGGTACGGAGAAAAAACCAAGCGTACCGGGGGGGTACCTCTGCGCGGTTTCACCGCTTGATAAATTTGGCACCGTTGCGAAATTTGCAAGCAGTTTGAATGCAAATCGTTTTCTTTCAGGGTTGCACAGTACCTGCGACCCACCAAAGAAAGAAGTTTGGGGGCCCCATGGTGACGTTGGTTGTGATAACACAAAAGAACTTCATCAACCAAGTCACGCGGTATACAATATTTATATCCCGCATCATCGCGGTAAACCAACCGTAAAGGGGAAAGGGAATAATTATGTACAACCTCGCCATTGCGCAGTATGTGCACTATCGTGCTATATACAGGATCATGGGAATAATCCCATTCGCGAAAAAAAGGGGGGAAGTAGCTTCAGATCGTGTAATGCGACGGGGACCAGGTGTGCGGCCTTGCCGCCTTCTCCCCCATATAGGAGAGACTGGCAACGAACGAAAAATTGATGAAACGGGAAAAGAATCCAACATATCGTCGGCTGCGTCATATCGACGTGCAAATTTATCAGCCTCTTGGGTTCCATCAAAGGTGGCATCACCTTCATCCGGGTTACCGGGGTAATCCCAGGGTGCTCGACTAAGCCGGTCTGCTACTTTTTGTGTATGGCCAGGGGTATATGCAACCACTAGGTTGAACTGGCTCAAAAATTAATGGCATCGGCATCTTCGGCCTACGGATGACATGGCTTTGTTCAGATCCTCGGTATACCAGTGCTGAAGACTCTCATGGTCAGTCAACACCAGTATTTGTACCAAGGAACTAGCGACCCAGCTACGGAATTTTTGCAAAATAAGTACGATTGCGTACGTTTCCTTCTCACGGATACTCCATTTGTCTTGGCCTTTACCATCTTCACCTCGTAGTTTTCTACTGAAGACTGCTACAGGGCGCAATTTGTTAGCCGCGTCATGCTGGCTTAGTACACCGCCTACAGCATAATCGCTGCTATCGACTTACAGCACATAAGGCTTGTAGGGATCCGCGATGTCGAGTACGACATTTTCAAGCACTAGCTTTTTAATGCTCTCTAGAGCTTCACGCATATCTGTGTCCCATTTGATTTTGGTATTTTCGGGTGCGCGATTTTTGAGTTGCCTCGATAGAGGTACCGCGATTTTCCCAAAATCTTTCATGTAAATTGCGTAATATTGGGCTAATCCCAAAAAACCTTTCAAATGGGTGATGGTCTTGATGACCTCAGGTGTCCATTTCTTAATGGCCTCTAGTTTGCTAGGCGCCGCTCGGCGTTGGCCATTATTGAGAATGTGGCCGCAAAACTTTATCTTTTCGCGAAATAAGTGCATTTTAGCACCTTTGACAAAACGTCTATGCTTGAGAAATGCGGCTAATACCGCGCGAACATCCCGATAGTGAATGTCGAGAATATTCTCGTGCGTACTCGCTGAAGGAGGGGGGGTACCAACCAAAACATGATCACTGTACACCAGCGCAAACGGTAAATCCCGTAAGACCCATTGGATCATGCGCTGAAACATTGCTGGTCCATTCTTGACACCCATTGGTAATACCGTCCATTGGGAGACACCTGTGGATGTTACAAAAGCCGTATAGGCTTGCGAATCGGGATCCAGATGCATTTGGTGGAAACCATCCTCCAGGTCGAAAATTGACCACAAGCTGTTATCCGCTTGTTTTGTGATAAGGTCCTCAATTAGAGGTAACGGGAATGGGTCATCCTTAGTCTGTGAATTTAAGTACCGATGATCCAGTACTAGCCTCCACTTTTTCTGACCTGATTGGTCTGGGCTTAGGAACCACAAAAGCCTGGTAGGTCCATTCCCTCTTGGAAGGGATGATCCACTTCCGCTCTATGAGCTTTTCAATCATTTCATTGAGAGCTATCTCTCTTTCTCCTGAACAACGGAAAAATTTCCGATGCATTGGCGTTGCGCCTTCCTTAAGCTCAATCTTACAAACTCCAAAAGGTCCGCGAATAGCGGGATCTATATCGCAAGCATAAACAGGATTTTGCAAAACACCAGAAAGTTCGCGACTGACGCGCGTACAAAATTCTGCTGAATTGGGGTGCTGTCCTGCACTTTCAATGACAGCGGAAACCTGTTCATGGGTCATATCGACCAGAGCGGGTTCCGAACGCTGATGCCTATCAGCATTTTGGACAAAAGCCGTATCGGCTCCCACATAGTCGGTATGATCCAACACACTAACATTCAGGGGTGGAGATTGAGAAACGTGGAAAGCATCAAAGAAACAAACACGGAAAATGATTTCTTGGAAAGGTGGTAATACCATACCACGGGAATCCTCGAACAGAGGAACACCGTTTGGTAGGTCCCACCAATAAAATGTGACATAAGTCAAATTTTGAAACCATTCCGCTTTGGGATTCACATAAACAAGTAATGCGCCTCGCGCTTGATCCTTGAAAATCTTATCTACAACAAGCGGGATAAGTTTCAGGGGTGGATGCATCCATAGGATAGTGTCTCCCCAAAACTTATCAAAAGCGTTAGAATGTTGCGACCAATGTCGCGGTAATCGCGAATGCGCGTTGGAGGAGAATGCATCAATTTCCAAGGTCAAATCAAACGAATCCGCCATATCGGCGATTTTTGAAAACCAATGTTTCAAAATCGATATTGACCAAATTGAAAAGCATTCCAGGTATCCTTGGTGTACTTGGTCATCTGCTCAACATCCTGAAGGGGGGGAACACGCTGTAACACAGAACGACGGAATTGTGAATCATCCACACACATGTCCATAGGACTCGATCCAGGTGGGGCATGGGTGGGTTGGGCATATACCCAGTCATCGGCGATGCGCGATAGCGCAGAATGCGCGATATGCGCGGGATTCGCACTATGTGCGGCAAGCGCGATATGCGCGGGTGTGTTGGAGAGCGCCATAGGCGCATAGGGAGCGCTATGCGCAAATCCGAAGAGGGAGGCTATGCCTTTGCACTGTATTGCTTGATTCACTTTCGCGAATTGACAAAAACTGCCAAGTGTATTTGTGGGCTGTGAATAACTACCAAGTGTATTGATGGGTGTATCACCCATGGTACCAAGGCTGTGTACCCTTTGGTTATCTATTAAATCCGTACCAGGTGTATAGGTACCAGTACCAGTTGAAGGGGGAAAAAAATTCCCGGTTGCGGGATCCAATCGGATTAGTTTGGAAGTTTCAACTAGACATCCACAATCAAAATCATGGTAGGCTGAGATTCTCCGACAGTGAGCGCATTTGTAGGACGGTTGGTGCATGTGGTGCGCGTTTGTGTGGGTGCCAGTGCATAAGTTGGTGTCGGTTGGGGTAGCTGCTGGGGGGTGTACAGGGGTGTCTGAAATCGACACACCTGGTAGAAAACGTAAAAGTTGTGCAGCTGGGCGGCTACTCGACACCGAAATTTCTTCAGGCCTTTGGGCTTTCGCTTGGGAACCCAGCGAAACGTGCGGGGTTAAGCTACTGGCTTTCCCTACCGCATGGGAAACGAGCGGTAAAAGTGCGGTGGGTAGGGGGGCAGCTT
>CAAHFI011564509.1:0-28930 GCA_900893395.1 Euglena gracilis
TTATTACCTTATTTTTAACACAGTGCTTTTGTCGTGTTACCTCGCAAAGCACGTAGCGCCATGAGCACCTCCTCACAGGCCTCGGGCAGGGGGCTTCCAACCCAAAATAACGGGTTGCAGATGAAAGAAATCTGAAATGAAATAAATAGCCGATAGCTGTTTGTTCAATTATAGGTAGCTATGGTCATCAGAATTGTTTCCGTCGTTAGTAACCTTCCAAGAGGAACCCTGCACTTGTTGACGGCATTCACCTCCTCGGTGTATTGTCTGTCCAAGGCATCCAGATCCGGAGGTGGGTCGTCCTTAGACTGAATAAAAAAAAGAAAGCAAGAAACGACTCTGAATTCTTCTCCTCCCCCACAAAATAAGACGCACCACTTCTATGTTTTGGACTTCGTTTTGTTGGCTCAAACGAAGAAATTTAGAAATATAATCACGTATGCGGGCTTGTAATTTCAAATTGCCACTTATAGGTTGGCCCCTTTGACTGTCACTTCGCTCACAGAACTGGAAGTATTTGGCACTTGACAGTCCCACCCATGGTTTTTCTACAATGATACAACATTGCTTTAAGTTAAGTTTGCTGTATATGGCAGCAAACTTAAAAACGGGAGCTTTAGTTTGGGGAGTTCACCCGTGAGGAGGAACCGTTTAAGGTTTCCTGCAAAACTGTCCTCCGGATAGTCGCCGTCAGCCTATTCAAAAGAGGACAAAAAAAATTAACAGGCAAGCCCACAGTGGCTACAAAGGAAACAGAGCATCGATGTTTTCTACATGAATTTATCACTGCAGACTGCAAAATGTGCTTTAAAATTTTTCTATTTGTTACCCAAGGTGCCAACAACAACGGGATAAATAAGATAAATAGATAAATATAAATAAAGATAAACAGATAAATATCTCTAATCAGCCTTTTGTTACATTCAAATGTAAACAGTCAGATATCATTTTTTTGGCAACAGTTTACCGTCTTTTACAGTGTGAAATCTATATAAAAAAGGAGGGGAAAAAGGTACACCTTGATGCCAAAGTTTTCAATGAAGTATTTCAGGTCTGGCCTTGGGTCGTATTCCTCGGGTGCCTTTGTCGTCTCTTGCTGCTGTTACTGCTCCTTCTCCTGAATGAGAGAAAGAATGCTCCGGTGGTGTGCGTAAGTTATAAAGAGTCCAATAAAAAAAAAACAGAAAACATTGCCATGTTAAATCACCTGTTGGTTGACATGAGCCTAAAACACGAACCAAAAAAAAACACCTTCGACACATAAGGTGGAGCAACGATGGATTGGCGAGGATTCGCCGACGATGTCGACGTGGCACCCTAAAAATAAGAAGAAAGAAAAGTAGATACAATCACAGTTTCGGTTGCATACGTCATCATTAGAGTGGGAGAACCGGACTGTCCGACGGAGAAGTTCCCGTTGGGCCTCCGTGTGGGCTCTGTTCTCCACGTCCAGTTCTTTATCTCCTTCTCGGCTGTCAGACGACAACAACCGGTAAATGTCGTGCTCAAACCGCTGGAAGTTGAAGTCGTCATCATCATCGTGAACAAATCCAGCCATCGTAAAAAAATACTGAAAAAAAGAATAAAAAAATTTGCTACATTGTGTTAATCACAGATGGTTATTTAAACCAAATGACAGCGTACGATAAGTGTACTCCCTTAATCTTCAAATAAGTGTTCCTCTGTTGGTTTAAAATGTTTTACTGTAATTTTCCTATGTACTGGACTTAAAATAAACGAGAATTTCCTAATAAATCCTTTCATTTTTTTTTCATGTTATCTCGAAAAACGGGTGGTTTGCTGGCCTCCAAGGCCCCTCGGGGCCGAAGAACGAACGGGCGTTTGGATTCGGACGAGATCAGAGGAAGGGTCGTTGGAGAATACTGTGCATGTCTCTGGGGTCTTTGAAGTGCCAAATGTCCACCGTGAAAGCAGCAGGTATGCCGGTCTGCAATCAGAGTTGTAGTCGGAGATGCAGTCTGCAATCAGAGTTGCAGCCAGGGATGCCAACCAGAGAACTAGAGCTACAGCCAGAGATGAGCCAGTCAGGGATGCCAACCAGAGAAATAATCTACAAACAGAGCCGCAGTCAGAGATGCCAGTCAGGGATGCCAGTCAGAGAGTCAGTCTGCAAACAGAGCTACAGTCAGAAATGCCGGTCAGAGAGCCAGTCTGCAATCAGAGTTGCAGTCATGGACCAATGCCAACCAGAGAACCAGTCTGCAAACAGAGCTGAGCCAGTCTGCAGTCAGAGATGCCAGTCAGGTCCACGCCTCTGGTCCGACAGAGATGCCAGTAAGGGATGACAGTCAGAGAGCCAGTCTGCAAACAGAGCTGCAGTCAGAGATACCAGCCAGAGAGCTAGTCTGCAATCAGAGCTGTAGTTAGGGATGCCAGTCAGAGATGCCAGTCAGGTCCGCGCCTCTGGTCCGACAGAGATGTCAGTAAGGGATGACAGTCAGAGAGCCAGTCTGCAAACAGAGCTGTAGTCAGAGATGCCAGCAGTCAGAGATGCCAGCCAGAGCTGGTCTGCAATCAGAGCTGTAGTTAGGGATGCCAGTCAGAGAGCCAGCCTGCATTCATAAACTGTTTTATTTTGTTTTTGTCTTTTTTATCCATTCTGTGCTTTTTTGAAGATTTAAAAAACAGACTCAACAAAATATATATATATATATAAAATTCTTAATTAATCATTTAAATATATTTCGCGAAATTCGCTATTTTACATTTATATTGGAAATGTGATGTTTGTATAAGATGGGATGGGAACAATGACAATAATTCGATGTAATTCACTAGAATAATAATTTAAATACAACATATACAGCCAAAAAGGAAAGTCACTGTTATATTTGTATTTGCATGTAATGTAATATTATATATATTATATTATATGTTATAATGTATTCTATTATTTCCTAATTTATAAGTTGGAATTATTGAGAACACGATTGTCAAGATAATATGAAAAACGGAAGATTTTTTTGGGAAATATTACTTTTTACATTTAAATAAATTTACATACATTTATATAATGTAATGTAATGTAATGTAATAAAATGTATCATAATATAACCAACTTGCTTACTGTGACTTTCCTAATTATTGAGAACTTAGTTGTCAAGATAATATGAAAAACGGAAGAAATATCACATTTCGCATTTATATAAATTCCAACAAAAAGGAAAGTTACAGTATTAGTATATAATAATATAATAATCCACGTTTTAAATTCATATTAATCCAAACAAATAAATTTTTTGGTACTTTCTTAATTATTTAGAAATATGGTTACGAAAAACGGAAGAAACCCTCGGGGAAAAGCACATTTCCATTTATACAAATTCCAGTAAATAGGAAAGTTACAATATTGTTACCCCTGTCTAACAAATGGAAAGGAGTAAGTATGACAGGAGGAGAACATATGTTGAGGTTCTTTAGCTTGAGGTTTCACATTTTAGTCAAACGGAAGGTCGACCCATAACGTACGTTCGGAGCAAAAGTATAAATTGGAAGAATTTCCCGAGAAATATCACAAGACACATTGTAATAATACACAGGAATGATAGACGTACCTATAATTTTATCGATAAGTTCTATTTTAACAGACAGGCAAACAGAAAGAAAAAAATTCATATATGTATGCATGGGTTCACAAGCAAGGTTCTTTTTTTTAATGGGTCAGAGAAAAAAATGTCCATCGTGACGACGAAGGGCTGCTTCGATACATCGGATGACAATGGAAATAACTATCGGAGAGCATTCGCGTATGTCTTGAAGAAGCAGGCGCCAATGCACCCACGCCCGTGGCTCCGTCGGCATTCGACGCCATTCACGTTCGATGAATACCCACAGGGCCTCTCCGAACGCTTTTAGTCGCCGCGACGCCTCGGCGCGCGCGGCAAGACTGAGGGTCGCATCTCCCATCGGAAAGGGTACGCCTACAAGCGGAGCGATGTCGCACATCCACAATTGGGTCAGGGTGCGCCCCGTGCGAAACCCATCCTCTAAAATGGGCCGCCAACCGTCGGGGCTTGTAAGAGGGCGTAAGACAACAACCTCTTCCTCCTCCGTCACAATATCCGATGGGACAAACGTCACCGGTTTCGCGTTGGTATCATAGGACGCATATCCCCGTGGTTCTGGAGAAAAAAATACAGTATCTTAATTTAGAATCATACTTCTTTGTAGCACCGGGTAGTCGCGACGTCAAACATGAACCCCGCGGCGACCACCAACACTCGGCATAAACGTCTTCGTTGAATGAAGTGTTGATACGCGCCCGCTTTGCCGCTCGTGGCATTGAAAATTCTGTAAGGAAAATTTTAAAGGATTCAAAAGCATCGCGGGGTTTAATACATTCCAAACGGAGAGGATAAACAGAAAGCTTCGAAATACCAAATCATGGCAGTTGGTCAATTTTTGTACTTTACCCGCGAGGGTTCGTATTTTGGTCAGAAAACCAAGAGTCTCTTAGAACTACTGAAGCTACCGAACGAGATGATTTTTTTCGACGCCCCGGAAGCGGATGAACAATTTGAAAAACTCTACACCGACACGGCTGCAAGCCACCATCATTCACCTTTCGCGGTTATTACGACGAACCTCAAATCTTCTTTGAACCAAAACCTGGTAATGCGGTGCAGTATCTTGGTGGCTTTTATGATTTGGAGCGTTTCATCAGAAACAAGAACGAACGTTGCAAAATCAACACCCAGTGAAGAAGACCAAGAAGAATAAAAAATGACAACAGATATATTTTTTTATGCCCGCATCTGTCCAATCTGACCTTAATGCGTTCGTAGACAGTGCTGCGACGTTCACGGTCTGTGCAACGGACCGGCGCGGTGTGGTGGGCTTCAAAAACCTCTTGTACGACATTGTGTTTTACAGTACGGCCCAGTTGGATCCCACCATTGGCGTTTCCGACAGCACTGTCGACGGTGCGTTGGTGTCAATCTGGTCGGTTTCCAATGGGCGACCAACGTCGTTTCACTGCGCAGGTCAATCCACCCCGACCCCCCCCCTCCGCGGGCGTAACGATCGATGCGAACTCCGGGGCATTGACCGTCGGCGTGGCAATGGTATCGGCCCCGGAGTCACGTCCAGTCCGGCGCAATGTCCTTCGCGGTGACTACCTCGATCGTCCTGCTGGTGCTTTCAGCTATTCCGAATTTGTAATATGACGTTTCTATGACCAGCAAAAGCCTGAGTTTGGCTACATATCAATCAAGACCGCCGTGGGTGTTTCTCGGCGTGGAGCCGGACGGACTCCACATCTGGACTCACGCCGACCATATGTTCAACGTCGACGTTGAGATTTTCGGTGATAACAATCAAATTATTCAGAAGAAAGAAAAACAGTCGAACCCGTCCCTCTACTCTACTCGATTGGAAGGATGTCCTACACACTTACATTTCGAACGATTCCGTCGGATTAAGAAAAATGTCAACTGTATCGGAAATCATTGGGTGTGAATCGCTGGTATTTTTTCGGTTGTAGGGAGGAAAAACATAAAGACAAACGTCGGATGGCCCTGTCTAACATTGATTGGTCGGAGTGGAATGTTCCTTGTGAATTGCACCCAGATAAGTCTAAGCACGAGTCGTGCCGCGAATGGAAGCGTCGGCGACGCGACACAAATCCGGTAATGGCAGTGGAAGTACAAAAATTGGATGGGAAAAAACATCAACCGCCGATTGCGCCAGTGGTAAACATTCAACAACAACAAAAACAACAACAACAACCTCGAGGTGTAAAACCGGTGGCTCGACCATCCCCGATCGTGATCCAGCAACAACAAAAACCTCGACCGGCCCAACCGTCCCCGATTGATCCACCGACGGGAAATCGTTTGCCACTGAACATAGCACAAATCCAACCCGTCGTCGGAAAACCTGTTGCGCCCCCAGGGCCTGGTTTCGTCCAGTCCAAATGCTTCCCTACAACCGGCCAGATGAATCTCGGTGTCTGTAAGGGAACCTGGAACGGCCGACCGGCCATCGTCAAGTGGGTCAAACGATTCAATCAGTTTGGTGGAACGGTGGAAAAAGAGATTTCAGTGCTTAAAGAATCAGTCAAGGTGTGCGGTGTGAAAAGCGACGGAAAAGCCGGTTGCAAACACGTCGTGACGCTCTACGATATCATGAAGCGCAACGATGGGGGCGTCGGAATTGTTATGAAACTGTTGAACGCTGGTAACCTGGCCGATAACATCACGGGCGACCCAAAGAAACCGGGGTCGGCAACGCACCCAACACACAAAGCACGGCGTTGGGAGTACATCGCGCAGGTGTACGTGGGATTGCAGTTTCTCCATCGACACGGCATGATACATTGTAACCGTTGCTTTGCTTTAGCACCCGAGGGGGGGGGAGAAGGAGGGAATGCACCGACCGCCAGCAAGCAAAGCATCGAACGTGACATCAAACCAGACAACATAATGCTGCATAGCGACAGCAACCGAGCGGAAGATGCCTACGCGGTCATCACGGATATGGGGCTCACGGTCAAAAAGGGCGCACCCATCATTGCTTCGTACGGTGGCTGCGGACTGTATTTCAAGGGCCACCCAGCGGTTGAGGATCAGGACCTGTGCGCGTTGGTAATGACGTCGTACGCATTGTATGATCCCAATATCCATACGCTTGCGTTGCCGGGGTTCACAAAGAACAACATCGATAACATGGTTCGCCAAAGGTTCCCCGAAATTGTTACCGGTGCACAATCGGTGGAGCGGAAAACCCCCGGATTCAAGGTCCGATTGGATAGTTTTGGCGTTCGATAGTGTAAATATTTTGACGTGTATCGGAGAACCCATCGAGTGTCAACAATCTGTATGCATTTTGTATCCGAAGACTCACAGCGCGCACGCAAAAAAAGAAGATGATACAAAATCATACATCATACATCAGAAACTATTTTCGGTGAACTGATCTTTTTGTTTTTTTATTATTCTATTTATTATGGGTCAAAAACGCATCAAGTGCAATATGGAAAAAAAAAGAAGTAGAATAGTTCTTGCCTCTACGTAGTACTTGTATCAGAAATTACAGTGAACGTCTCCGATGCCTCTGGATGTCGTCCACCGTGGAAGCAACTTGAGCAACGAAAAGAAGAAGAGGCGACAATTCCATCGCACAGTCCATCATCGTTTTATCGGATGCCTGTAAGCTAAAACCCATTTTTCGTCGTCCCGGAGAACACTTTCGTCTATTTCCGTCAACAATTGCGCAACGGGTGACAGGATGGGTTTGGGTGGAAGTGGGCGACAAGTACAAAATCGGGTGTATGACTTTATTTCCCGTTGCATTTTGTCCATGAATTTATTCATTTCTGTTTCAACCTTGAGATACTCTTTTTGGGGCATATAATCATTTGCTTCATAAAGCACTTGTTGGGCATTTGTAATGAATACAGGAATGAATGACACAGATATTATTATTTTTTGAATCTTGGAACAAAAGGAGGTGATTATTTAATTTCAATCGTTCCTGTGTGGCATCTAAATGTCGCCCGGCTCGGAAATGCCCGATGGCTATGCTTGCTGCCAACCATTCGCATGTGTATCAATTTAATGAAGATGGGAATGAGGTTCAAGCGTATGATCGATTTTTTGCATACCAATTTTCCGAGCGGGCCATTGTAGGGTCGCCGGTCGGACTCGCCCGATGACTTTGCGGCAGACATCCTTTGCTTTGGTCACATCACCCTTTTCATTTCTTCTCCCTTTTCAAACCCTTGATTTAAATAGGCAAAACGACAAGAAGGGTGATGAATCTGCGCGGCGAGACACATTTTATCTGCCGCTATCTCACTCTCTATGGTGAGCTTGCGATACTGGAAACCTTCTTCGTCTTCCAAATTCTCGTTGGAAAATGTCGCGCGTCTCTTCAATAATTGTAACAACTCTGTAGCGAATTCACACGGGAAGATTTTTATGCTTTACAAATGCCTGTACATAAACATTTTATATAAAAACCTTCTCGTTTCCGTACATCTCATTTTTCAATCTAACGTATTCTTCATCGAATTTTACCAATTCTTCGGGGGTATGCAAATCCCATGTATGTGCATCTAAACGCTTTTGGAGTCTTCCTCCACTTTTCTAATGATTTCTTCGTTCCTTTTGATTTTCTTTTCTCTTTCGATGTCAGCTTCTTCTGCAATTTTTAAAAGCCGGCTTTTGGTAAAATCTATATTTTCAATGTCTGTCATGATAGATGATGACGAGGAAGATGATAAAAAATCATCATCATTGTGTACATCAGAATTGTATTTTGGGCGGACTGACCTTTGCATTTTCGCTTTTTGTGTAATTTTTATTTATATACACACAAAATTAAAAAAAAGTGTAATGATGGATCTAAATGGAAATATGAGATTTGAGATTCTGAAAAAAGTTCTTTAGGGGTGTCTGTATTCACAGGTCCTCGTCAATCCAAAGAGCAATTTGACGGAACAAAAATTAAGTGATACAAAAACAGAACAGCATCCAATTGAATCGTGTGGTTGGTAAGGGCTCCTCAGTTAGTTATCTGAGTTATGGTTTGTCATCGAATGACAGAAGAAAGAACATTAAGGTGAGTGGTCAGGGAATGTCCAATGTCCAGTCTATGATGAGAATACAATGACGATGAGAATGTCAGAGGTCAGACGTTGCCAGTGGGTCCGCTTCACTTCTTCGCATCGAACATCGTCGCCGGCGGCGGGCTGTCCGACGTCTGCGCCGCGAACGACGCCTCCGCGGCGACGCTCGCCTCTCGGTGCAGCCGAACGCGGTCCGACCGCGACAGAAGCGTGCGATGGGCCGGACGCGTCGACAGCGCCGCCTCCGTGCCCGGTAGCGGCGCACCCACGCAATGCGCGACGTTGAACGTAATCGCCAGGGCCACGGACGGCGTCGTGGCGCTCTGTGTGAACGCCTTGTTGAGATAGAACTGAATCGCATCGCGCACCCGGTGCATTTCTTTCCGGGTGTTGAGGTCCATTCCGCGGTGAATCGCCGCCGCATCCGTCGGCGGGAGCCCCAACAGACGCATCACGATCGCCGCATTGAGCGCAGAACGGCGAAGCATGCGGAGAGAAAACGAAATAAATTTTAAAAATTTTGATAATCACCGCCCCCCCCCATCCTATTTTTATTTTTACTGCGTCGACGCTCTGTTTGCGCGGCGTATTGAACCGACTGCGCGGAAGCAACGCCGGGTGAGGCACGGGGTCCCGCCGCGCCGCCGGCCCCGCGAAGAACACGACCAGTCCCATATCCGCGCCCAACGCCGGTCCCGTGAATCTCCCGAGGCGGAATCCGCCCGCACCCGGCCGCGCCGGCTCGGCCACGAAGCCCCAGCCCAGCGCCAGTGGTGACGGTGATGCGCGCGTCGACGCTGGGGTCGTGTTCGCCGGCATCGGAAACCACTTGCAAAACATATCGTGCAAATGCTTGCACACCGCCAGCGTGTTCAGTATGTGCAGCGGTTCCGTCGCCGTTGGCGTCGTCGGCGGTAATGGCAACGGTGCGCCGCCGCCTCCACCGTTGTGGACCGTCGTCTTCTTCCGGCCATTGTTGCCACCCTCAACGGCGCCATAGTGGTCGTCCGCCGGATCCGCGAACATCAACAGTGGGTACGCGTCGAACTGCGGGACGTACGCCTTGATCAACGCCAGCGCACCGGGCGCCGTCGCCGCGGCCTTCAGGAACGCGAGTTCCAGCTCCAGGGTTCCGACGTGGCGTTCCGAGAAGAGGAACGGGCCGCCGCCCCAGCGCAACCGACACATCCACGACGGTAGCTGGGCCAGGCGGGGATCGTTCTGGTCCAATAGATGGTTGAGCACGGCGTCGGGCGCGGGGAGCACCGCCCGCAGGGCCGGAGGCACCGCCGCGATCAGCGTGACGACGGACGACGACGCGTTTCCCTCCTTTGCGGCGGACGGCGGGCGCGCGCGTTCCAGGAAGTCCCAGACCGCCCGGTCCGCTGGTGCGCCCGGTCCGAGGGTGCCGGTCGGCCGCGGCACGCTGTACGTCTCCCCCGGGTCGATCACCGGCCGCAAAGCGTCCATCGAGAGCGGCAGCGGCGCGGGTCCGTCCTCATCGTCATCATCCGCCGCAGCGTCGACGGATTCCGGATCCAAAAAATCCGCGGCGTGCCTCTCGTAGAATACCTCCAGGCGCTGTTGTATCTGTCGCTGTTGGAGTGCCGCCGCCGCGTTGCCGTCGGCGTCGTCGTGTGCGGCGTCCTCGACCGGTCGTCGGCGCGGGGAAACGTTGTCCTCTCTCCATTCATCCATCCATCGGTAAAAAAAATAATAATAAAAAAACGAAAAATTATATAACCTTTGAATGATGAATATATTTTTTGTTCGTCCGCAGTTTTTTTTTGTTTGTGTGTGTGTGCGTTTTGATTTTGGTTCCCCCCCATCCGGAGGCACGCTTTTAACAGCGTCACGGCGTCGTCCGGCGTCCGCGGCCGGTTCACGGGCGCCACGCTCGTCAGCGGCCCGACGCCGAAGCTGCGCGGCAACTGCAGAACATTGAGACGGAGCGACAGACTCGTGCGCCACCGCCGGGAGCGATGCAACGCGTCCAGGACGCGCTGCAGGCGGGCGATGCGACCGTCGCCCCCGCCGCCGGGCGCCGCTCCGAGCAGCGTCGACCGCGCCGCCGCGGTCACGTCGTCGAAATTGCGGACCGCCAGCCGGTCGTCGGGGACGGCGCGGAGCAGTTCGCACACGGTGGCGGCGTCCGCGGGCAGATTCCGGTGGTCGCCGCGCAACAGCAACGGTTCGGCGACGTTCTCGTTCCCGTCGTCGTAGTGGATCAGGAGACCGTACGCGGGATCGAGGCGCACGGTGTGGCGGCCCACGACGGCGAGCGGCGGCTGCGACGCGGTCCAGCCGAGGTCGTCCGGAGCGTCGCGCAGATGGCCATGGAAGATGCGCTGCGGCGGCGGTTGTTTCAGCGCAGCGTTGACGAGGTGACGCAGCGCCAGGAACGCGAGCGCGTCGAAACGGCCGGGCCCGGGCGTCCGGCCGGCGAGCAGCGCGCGTGGCACCGCGGGGGGTGGCGCGACGGCCCGGCGATTCGCGTCGCAACACAGGAACTGGAGGAGGCGGCGGAACAGCGCGTCGCGCGATCCGTTCGGCCAGAAGACTAGCGTCAGCGTGCGGGGACCGAGACCGGCCACGGCCACGTTGAACCGGGCGGGGGCGGGCGCCGGCTGATCAACCACGGGCGTTCCACCGGCCAGGCGGTGCGGTTGCCGCAGACTTCCGCGGGCGGCGCTCAGCGGCGGGGCCCAGTGACAAAACTCGTCCTGCAGCGAGTCCACGGTGCGCTGCAGCTCGGGGCTGAGCCCGATCAGTTCCTCGTGCATGATCTGGAACAGGTGGACGTGGTCGGGGCGGCGGACCAGCAGCACGGCCTCGATCGCCCAGCGCAGGCCGCGGGTCTCGGCCTCGGCGGTGAGGTCGACGGGATCGCCGCCGCCGGACCTCCGCGGTGGAGGAGGTACTGCGGCCGCTCCGAGGATAAAATGTAAAAAAAAAGATGAAACAAATAAATTTTCTGACGATCGCATGATATGAATTTTTTTGTTGTTTGACATCGGAGCGGATACGATGTATCGGTCGCTCATCTCCAAGAGATCACCTTTCACAGCATAAAATCCGGTGGATGACATGACAACCGTCCGCTGTGACACAGTGGTGGCTTCGGCCGATGCGGCAGCGGGCAGTCCCATTAACTCTCAAAAAATTCAGATGAGTATGAAATCCAAGTTTGTTTTTTTTTCTCCCTTAAGGGTTGGTCTCACCCTCAAGGGGTGTATTATAGACCAACAAGATTAACTCTCAAAAGATTCAGATGGGTATGACATCCAATTTTTTTCACCCTCAAAGGTTGGTCTCACCCATCAAGGGGTGTTTTTTTTTAAGACCAAAAAGAAAAACTCTCAAAAGATTCAGATGGGTATGACATCCATTTTTTTTTCACCCTCAAGGGTTGGCCTCACCCTCAAGGGGTGTTTTATAGACCAAAAAGATTAACTCTCAAAAGATTCAGATGGGTATGACATTCAATTTTTTTTTCACCCTCAAGGGTTGGTCTCACCCTCAAGGGGTGTTTTTTTTAAGACCAAAAAGAAAAACCCTTAAAAGATTTAGATGGGTATGACATCCAATTATTTTTCACCCTCAAGGGGTGTTTTTTTTTAGACCGACAAGATTAACTCTCAAAAAATTCAGATTAGTATGAGATCCAAGTTTGTTTTTTTTTCACCTCAAGGGTTGGCATCAGGCGCCCCGTCACCGATGCGGCAGCGGGCAGTCCCGTGTGTCCATGGTCCGCAACAGCGACCACCGCACTTTCCGATGAAGTTGGTTCCTATAAAAAGACAGAGTAATATAAAAATTTGAATTACGTTTGATGACTAATTTTAACGTACCTCTTCCGCAGCTTCGCGTGCCACCATTGCCGTCGCCGCTTCTTCTTCTTCGTTGCTCGTAGAGGGATGGACCGCAGCGGGACTTCGAAGACCGGTAATTCCAGCACCGTCAGCGATGCTGGTCGGTGCAGGTGCGGCGCGCGATTCCCCCGGATCGACGGAGATGGCGCTCACTACGGGATCCTGATCCTGAAAGAAGGAAATCAAAAATACAAAGGTTGACAGGACAAAAAAATAACGGAACACCCGATGATGAACGATCGACGATACTGGTGCAACGGCGGGCTGTTTGGACAGTTCGCGGCGGATGCGATCGCGCAGACCGGCGTCACCCAGGACGTTCTCCGTGGCGTACAGTAGGACGTCGCCGGTCTCCGCGACGCAGCGGTGCCGCACACCGCGCATCGCACCCACAGTGAGGGCCAGGGCGGCCAGGAAATCCGTTGCGGACGGTGGGGTCTCCGGAAGGCTGCGCCACACCAGCTGGGACAGGCACCGACTCCCACCGTAGCGGTCCACGGGGTCGGCGGCCAGCCATTCCGCGGTGGGTCGGGGTGGGGGAACTCCGGGCCGACGGCAGTGGCGCTTGGCGGCGGCGGAGGAGGATGACGAGCCGTTGGTCATGGTGTCGTCGTCGCCGTCCGCAACGGTGTCAGAGAACACCCGGGCGGGCTTCGATTTTGTCGCCGGACGTTTGAGTGCGTTGAGCTCGGCCTCTTTGGTGCGCGCCTCAATTTCTGCCAACCGGACGCGGAGTTCGCGCTCTTCGCGTCGATCCTGTAGTTCGATCTCCTGTTTGGTCTGATTTGCCTCTCGCTCACATTGATCTTGTCGATCTTGTAATTCCAATTTGAGCCTTGTCTGATTCGCTTCAATCTCAGCCAGTTTTGTTCGTGCTTCAATCTCAGCCAGTTTTATTTTGGCCTCAATTTCAGACCGCTTTGTCATCTCCTCCTCACGTTGCCTCTGTGTTGCTAACTCCGTTGCTTGCATATTGGGACGCTGGGCTTCGGGGAAAGCCTTCCTCAAACTCTTTTCTGGGATTTAAGAAAAAAAAAGAGTTTGGGTATCAACAGCATTCGCCGGGCCTCCTGTTCTGCGTAGTTCATAACAAGGACAAAATCTTCACCTGGTAGTTTCTGGGCCTCTTCGACAATGCGTAGAATGCGTTCATCATTAAACAAAGTCACCTGTCGATTCTCGTTTGCTTCACCTTGAATTTGAGTTGTACTATTCAGTGATACATGTGATTCAACAACCGATGCATTTGACGAATGATGAAACAAACTGGCATGTTTGCATTAATTATGCAAACATCCCGATAAAGCCATTTGTTGTGTTGGGACTTTTGGAAGTGGAGGCACGAACATCACTTGTTGTAATACCGGCTTTGATATTGGTTCATCAATCACACTCACGGAAGACATATCAAAGTGAGTTTCGTTATCATCTTCTTCAATGTCAGGTTCACACATTGCTTTGTTGTAAGCAGCCGTCAGAGGAGCAATTGGATCAGGTGCAGGAACTTCTTTTGATGCATATAAATTTGCCCAGAAACACACTGATTCCTTTTTGACGTTATTCGTGATCTGAGGTGCATTCATTACTTCATTGATAACAGCATCAATTGCTGCACCACCTTTCAATTGTTCAATGAGTGTCTCATGAAGTCGTTTTGGAAATATAGAATGGCTTGAACAATTCAAATTCATTTTTAAGTCTTTCACTGAAAAGCCATTCTAAAATCGGTAAAACGTGCTCTTGCTTTGCACTGCACACCTCAATGAACTTAGCAGCACACCATCTACATTTTCCCATGTTGTTTATACGACTAAAAATCATACATTTGATCTTTTTTGGGCATCTCTTGGCACTGCAGTGAAATGGGTATGCGTCTTTTGAGCCATGCGATTTGTTACCGATGTTTTTCAGAGTTGGATATTTGCTCTCTTCAAGCAAAGCCCCAATTAAATTTTCATCTGTATACAAAAGATTGAAAGCTTTCGGATACATGAAAAAGTATTTCGTCGTTGACATGATGGCTGTGAGAAAAAAAGGAAAAATGAAAATGAAAGAATATTTTTAATGAGATATTACATTTAACATTTATATAAAGCACAATGAATAATAAAGTTACAATACCCTTGATTTTAATCTGCAACAACAACATCTAAGATGAACTTAAAGAAATATATATTTTTCGATAATGCAATCCGCATATGTATAACAAAATATATACATTAAATGCAATGCAATATGCCTTCAAAAACAGGCAATATGCATTTAAAACGTTGCAATATGCCCTCTTTAACAAGCAATGTGCATTGAAACAATGTAATATGACTTCAATAACAGGCAATATGCATTTAAAAAGTTGCAATATGCCCTCTTTAATAAGCAATGCACATTAAAACAATGTAATATGCCCTCAATAACTGGCAATGTGCATTAAAAAACGTTGAAATGTGGCCTCTTTAATAAGCAATATGCATTAAAAATGTAATATGCCTTCAATAACAGGCAATGCACATTAAAAAACGTTTCACTGTGCCCTCTTTGATGAGCAATGTGTATTAAAAACAATGCAATATGCAGGCAATGTGCATTAAAAAAAAAGTTGCAATATGCCCTCTTTAATAAGCAATGTGTATTAAAAACAATGCAGTATGCGGGCAATGTGCATTAAAAAAAAGTTGCAATATGCCCTCTTTAATAAGCAATGTGTATTAAAAACAATGCAATATGATTTCAATAATAAGCAATATGCATTAAAAACATTGCAATATGCCCTCATTAATAAGCATTGTGCATTAAAAACGTTGCAACGTGGCCTCTTTAACGAGCAACGTGTATTAAAAACAATGCAATATGCCTTCAATAACAGGCAATGTGCATTTAAACGCAATATGCCTTCAATATTAGGCAATGTGTGATTAAAACGTTGCAATATGCCCTATTTAATTAGTAATTTGTATTATAAACGCTGCAATCTGCACTCGATAGCAAGCAAAGTGTATTAAATAAGCTTCAATGTGCCCTCGATAACAGGCAATGTGCCCTATAAACGCTGCAATGTACGTGTCCTTTATTACAAGCAATGTTCTTTGAAAACATTGCAATGCTCTTTCAATGACAACCAATCTTCTCGGACAATCGTCCGGCGTTGCAGGTGCGGCGCGTGATTCCCTCAAATCTACAGCGATGACGCTTATCACGGAATGATCCTACAAGAACGAAATCACGATCATGGTGCGTCGGTGGGCTGTTTTGACAATTCGCGGCGGATGCGATCGCGCAGACCGGCGTCACCCAGGACGTTCTCCGTGGCGTACAGTAGGACGTCGCCGGTCTCCGCGACGCAGCGGTGCCGGACGCCGCGCATCGCACCCACGGTGCGGGCCAGGGCGGCCAGGAAATCCGTCGCGGACGGCGGGGTCTCCGGAAGGCTGCGCCACACCAGCTGGGACAGGCACCGACTCCCACCGTGGCGGTCCACGGGGTCGGCGGCGAGCCATTCCGCGGTGGGTCGGGGTGGGGGACCCCCGGGGCGACGGCAGTGGCGCTTGGCGGCGGATGAGCATGACGAGATGAATTCTCCGTTGCCGGTCGCAATCATGGTGTCGTTGTCGCCGTCCGCAACGGTGTCAGAGAACACCCTAGCAGGCTTCGATTTTGTCGCCGGACGTTTGAATGCGTTGAGCTCGGCCTCTTTGGTGCGCGCCTCAATTTCCGCCAACCGGACGCGGAGTTCGCGCTCTTTACGCCGATCCTGTAGTTCAAGTTCCAGTTTGGCCCGGTTTGCTTCTCGGTCTGCTTGGTCTTGACGTTCTTT
Organism: Euglena gracilis; assembly: GCA_900893395.1. NCBI lineage: Eukaryota > Euglenozoa > Euglenophyceae > Euglenales > Euglenaceae > Euglena > Euglena gracilis. Next base: position 16,274 of record CAAHFI011564509.1, read on the forward strand.
GGCTTCCCTTTCTGCTTGATCACGTCGTTCTCTCTCAGGACGTTCTTCTCTCAGGTGTGTAGATTTGGACTCCAATTCAACGCGATGTTGTAGCGCTTGCATTCGACGCGGTTCCGAAAGATCCATTATCATTGACAATTCTAATGCCTTGGAGAGCTCGTTGTTTTCTTTGGCAACCTTCTGAATCAACTGCAATGTGAATTGACTACATTAAGAACTTGTTGTACTCTCAGCTTCTTTGTTCAGTTGTAGTGTCCGACTTGACAGTGAAAACACAGATTCCGTATGGGGCCTTGCATCCAATTCGGCGTCTGGAAGTTTCTGAAGAATCCTCTGTGTCAATTGCCTCGGAGCTGGTGGTAAAAAGCCACTGTTCACAACGGAAGGAGCCACCGAAGCACTGGAAGATGTTAATTTCACAACCGTCAATGTATCCAAATTGATTCGTTCTGCACTCACACTTACCGAAGTCAGATCTTCCAAAATATTCTCATTCTCATCCAAGCCATCATCCGATGCATCTTCATCAACCGGATACAGGTTACATAGGCTGAATCAATTATATTAACTAACGCTGAAAAATGTAGCCTGTGCGAAAGAGAAGGGTCCTCGGTCTTGCGTGGAGGTGCGTTGTAGTACAGTTGAGCCCAGAATTTGACTGCGTCGATGTTGACCGGTAAAATATTGTCAGTAACCTAAGCCACCATTTCAGCGAACGACCGACCACTGTCACGTCCAAGTCGCAGAACATCATGCACGGTTGCTGGTAATTCATTCTTAGGCTTCAAAAGGCACAACAGACGTCTTTTAGAATTACACATTTGGCAACATCCGCGACTGCCTTCTTTGCAGCAATTTTTTATCGTAACTTTTTTTGTTGTTTCAGGACAATCTTCAGCAGGACAGTGAAATTTGACTGTTTTGATCCAATCGAAGTGTTATTGAAATCGATGCCATCTTCATTGTACATCAGAACAAAAGATGCATGGGCTCGAAACATTTTCAACTAAAAAAATAAAGATTATGAACATAAAATATCCCTTAAAAATTACAAATATATAGCACATATTGAAACATGTAAGATTGTAATATACTGTGACTTTCCTAATTACTGAGAACGTGGTTTTCAAGATTTCAAGATAATATAAAAAAAGGGGAAATTTAACCAGGAAATATCACATTTTGGATTGAATGGGATTGAATTCCAGTAAATAGAAAAGTTACAGTAATAATATTTAATATTAAATTTAGATTTATATTTAAAATCTCAGATATTCATTCGATATAGCACATATCTCAAATAAATTTAACAATACAGCAGATATCCCCGGTTCAAAGTAAATTTCCCTTTTATATATCATATATATTGGTTTATATTTAATAATATAGTAGATATCACTAGTTTAAAGTAGATATCGTTATATTAACAGATATCCATTAAAAATCCGAGATATCCCCTTTAGATATCCCTTCGATATAGCACATTCTACGAATTTAATATTATAATAGATATTCCCTTGTTGAAGTAAATATCCCTTTTATATAGCAGATATCCCCAGTTTAAAGCAGATATCCTTTTTATAAAACAGATATCCCCGGTTTAAAGCAAATATCCATTTAAAAAATCCTAGATATCCCCTTTAGATATCCCTTCGATATAGCACATCTATAAATTTTACGTTATAATGTATATCCCTAGTTTAAAGCAAATATCCCTTTAAAAAATCCAGGATATTAGATATCCCTTCGATATAGCACATATATAAATTTTACATTATAATAGAGATTCCCGATTTGAAGTAAATATCCCTTTTTTATAGCATATATCTTGGTTTAAGTTAAATAATATAGCAGATATCCCCAGTTTAAAGTTGATATCCTTTTTATCCCCAATTTAAAGCAAATATCCCTTTAAAATATTCCTTCGGTATAGCACACATATAAATTTAACATTATAACAGATATCCCCTTGTTTGAACTAGATATCCCTTCTATATAACACATATCCCCTTCAGTTATCCCCTCAGTATCATATCCTATACAAAATTTAATTTTTTAATTAGATATCCTTGGTTTAAACCAATAATATTTACAATTAAAGAATTAAGACAGCGATAACATCCAGTATCTCCCCAGTGAAAATATCATCTCTTTCGGGATTACGATTCCTTTATATATTGCAGCACCTTCGGGTGTAGAAATGGTTTGCTGGCAACCCTCTCTTATGATCATGAAAGGCCAAAGAATTAAACTAAACGAACGCATGTTTAAGTTCCAAAAAGATCAGAGGAGTGACATCGTCACAAGAATACAGTGAATGTACCTGAGGTCTTTGAAGTCACAAATGTCCATTGTGAAAGCAGTGGGAATGGTCAAAAAGGTAAAAAAAAAGTTTCGTGTGAATGGTAAAACAAAAATTGAAATGAATTTTGCAAACAGTCGGCTGATACAAAGAAAAAGGAAAGATTCATACCCCTAAAATGTTTGAAATGTGAACTCCTGAATGACATAACGCATAACATAATGCAGAACATTTTGGGTAAGGTTAATGTAGTATTTCAACTGGAAATGGGACGCGAGGATCGAACGAGCCATCCGTGGACCTGCATGGTGCGATACACCGCGTGCATCCCCGCCGGTTCGGATACGTCATGCTCCATGTAGCGCTCTCCTTCCCGCACCAACGCCCGGACGTCGCGTTCGATGCGCCGGTAGGTCTCGATGACTGTGTGTCCCTGAGATCGTTCGCCGCGATCATGTGAGAAGGTTGTGGTGTGTGAAAAACAAAAAATTCCATGATATTTCTTAATTTTTAAAAAACATGATCGTTGAGATAATATGAAAAACAAAAGAATTCCTGGGAAATATTACATTTTGCATTTATATAAATTCCAGTAAACAGGAAAGTTACAGTAGTGTGACTTTACATTACAATTTATAAATTACAGTAAATTAAGAGAGTAGAGCATTTCGATGATCGACCTTTGTTTTAATCGACCCTAACCTCCGGTCAGAAGCAGCAAAGGAAACGAAACAACCGCCGTCGGCTGACGGCTCGATTAGCCGGAGTTGAAGCGACAGGGCGAGCAGCGGCGCCGCGCCGCGGTCAAAACCGCCCCACAGGTCGGCGAACAATAGCGCAAGGCCACCGAACCAGTCCCGGATCAACGCGGCGTAGCGCTGTAAAAACAGACATTCACACATGCGCTGGGTGTGGAGTACACCACGCTGGCGCAGGTCATCAACCACCGTGGGGTCAACGTTCGGACTGAACAACTGGGATACGACGAGTCCATCCGGACCGAGGGTCGCCAGCAGATCCTCGGTAAAATATGGACGTTCGTGCTGTTCCTCCACGGCCACGGGCAGCTTCGCGTCCAGGTAAAATACGGCGGCGCGGTTCATCCGCAGATGCATACGCAGGACGGCGATATTCCATCGGCGCTGCATTCGCTTCTCCCGGATGACCGAGAAGCACGGCGGTTGTGCCATCCGGAGGAGCCCGGCAGCCACGCATCGGCTGCAGCACCACCACGTGTCATTCGATGGTTCGACGACCCTCTCTGCGCTGTCATTGTTGTTGCTGTCAGTTATCTGTGAGCGAGGTCGCTTTTTAATTGTAGCAGGTTGCGATGCAAAAGATACCTGTGATGAGCGGGGGTAAAAAGCAATGTTTCATTAAACGGCATAAAAAAAACCAGTGGTTGTGCCGGCAAGAAACTTCTTTCACAAATCCAAGACGGTATTTCAGCATCGCGATTGACCAATATTTCTCTTGGTGGATTCTCAAAGTATAACTGGGCCCAAAAATAAACGGCCATCCAAGGCTGAGGCCCCAGACATTCGTATACAACCCGCATTGTATCCGGTAACGTCTGAATATGATCCCGGCCCCAACGGAGAGCATCGTGCACAATCACTGAGACCACATGCTGCGGATTTAGCTGAACCTAAACTTCCCATTTTTCATTTGAAAATTAACAAAAATGGAAAGTTTTGGTTGTCTGCGGTACAAATTGACGTCTTGAATGACAGGAATAGCAAAATCCTTTCCCGTTTATTTTGCATCGATCTTTTATCGTTGTCTTTTTTGTCATCATTGTACATCCCTCTGCAGCACAGAGGAAGAAGAATCTTATGTTTGAACCAACGGTCAATTTTTTGGTATCCAAGCCTTCCGCATTGTACACCAATGAAAACGATGGATGTTGCTCAAACTTCCTGCATTCTTAACCCGTTGGTTGATCTGACATTTTGTAAACCTGCAAAAAAAAATAATTGGAATATTAAAAGTAGTAGTACCTGATCTCCTTTTAGAATATATTCTCTTTTAAAAAATATGCCCGTGAATATGTAATCAGTCTGTCACAATTAATGCATCCAAATGTGATGTGAAATTCTGAAAAAGTTGTAGTAGAGTTTCGGCGTTCGCAGTTTCATCGGTCTTCATTTCTCTCGAGCGATCGTTGAATCGGCCAGCGGATGTCACCGAGGCAACAGGTGGTAAACATAAACCGTTAACGGTGTCTCCGACGCAAGACGAATACGTCATCATTGAATGTAACCTCTTTTTGCAATATTCCAATGCAACAGGTGTGTTTCCATTTTCCATTTTTTTTCCTTTTCCTAATAATAGTACACACGCATCAACAGAAACATTTCCTGCGCAACGATGGTGGACTCCTTCTTTTTCCCATGGCTCATTTCACTGTGTGTGCCTATGATGTTTGTTAAGAGAGGTTAAAGCCTTCTATTTAACGACTCCACAGAAACGATTTTCTGGTCGAGAAGAGTAAACAAGGCTGCACGGTCAGGATCGCAGAGCACCGCCGCTCGCAGGGCATTTTCCAGTGGGGCAACGATCGCGTCCGGAATCCTGACGATGCAGCGTGTCCGATCCCACCGTGCGACCGGCTCAATGCAGCATACGATCAGGGCGGCCATTCGTGTAACGTGGGAAACATCAGAAAGGTTTTGCATCGATACTTCGTACGTCGTCCGCGGGTTTTCCACAGAATCCATTTGATGGATGCACTCAGAAACACGGGCCAATGCCTTCATCCATTCGAAAAGGGGCGTCGGAAGTGGGCTCGTTGGGTGGTTGAACGTGAACGTGACGTCGGTGAACGCCGCGGCCAAGACAGGCACAGATCTAAAAAGGGAACGTCTCGTCCGGTCATCCTCGAGGTCGTCGCCTTCGAATTCCATTCGCAACTGACGCGCGGACGGACGTGAGGGCAAGGCGAAGAGGTAGCGGTCCGGAATAGCGTGCGGGAGAAGATACCCGCACACGACCAGACCCTCGGACGTTGCCTGCTCGGAGCAAAACCAGTCCCAGTGGACGTGGACATTCCGACCGCCGACCCAGAAATTCAGATGCACCCACCGTGCCCGCGGACGGCAACTGCTCCACAAACCGGTTGGCACGATTTGCAGTATCAGGTGGTCCAACCAGTGCATCGTCTCCGCGGCGTCTGCGATCAGGTCCACGCCGCGCACAGCAGGGGCGGTGGCGGAGTCATCGTCGGATTCGATGGCAACCGAAAGGGTGCGAACGTCGAGTACCGTCATGTTCCGTGCCCCGCGGAGTTCAGCGGCAATGTCGGGCACCACGTCGTCGCATTCCGACCAAGATCCAGATGCACCAACCAGTGTATAGACGGAAGGATGCCTCTCCACAGGTCCGACGTATTTACGATATATTTGAGTAACAACCCCTTCAGACTTTCCAGCCCCTGTACGAGACGGCCCAACGCCCGCGAAGCCCGGAGCGGAAGCGTGTCTAAATTCCCGTGGACAATCAACATGTATACGTTTCTAACGCGCCGCCGGTCGTCGCGGATCATGTCATCCACGATCGTCGGAAAATCATCGGCCGCCGGAAAAACTGTAACCCACTCCTCGGATTCAGGGTACGGGACGAATCGCATCACCAACGACCGAAGATCATCGGGCAAAACATCCCGGGCGGTTCGTTGCATCGGGATAAAAATTACGCAATTTTTTTTTGTTAAAGGTAGTACATTCTTAGCTTGAGAAGAGAGATGATGCAAAAGATATGTGATGTCTACGTCGGGTCACATAAATCAACCGATCAAAAGTTGTCTCACGATCGGTCACTAAATAGAGGAAAACAAAAAAAACAAAAAAAAAACCCGGTTTGCAATGCAACTTGTGGAACAATTTATGACGGATGCTCCGTTAATGTGTCCGTCGGAATATGGGCGATCTCAATTGTTTTTCCCGGCGTTTAAAAGGCAAATCTTGAGAGCAATCTACGGATCCCGCGATGAAGGGAGGATACTCCAGACCTTCCAGTGTATTATTGATGTCTTCGTTCAACACATACGCTCCACACAAAACGGTGATCCCGACACGGACAAACGACCGGCGGTGAATCTTTACTACGACGAAAGAATCCGAGCCTTCGCAACGCTTATCGCAGGCATAACGCATGGCATGGTGACCCTTGCATACAACCCAGCCGGAGGGAACGGAGCAAACGCACCCCTTCCTAAGTCTCTCCAGTTTTGGGAATCGATTCCGACGGGTACACAACCCGACGAAGCATTCTACAGGGTATTCGGTCTCCGACCCACACTTGCAAATCTGCGTCGACGCACCACCCCACCAATCGCGGACCCGCACTCACCGGCAACCGAAGAAAAAGCACGACGGTTTTGGGATGTCCTAAACACCGACTACGAACTACAGATGTTCCCGGATCTTAAACATCTTAAATTGTTTCTCCGGTTAACACAATTCGAAGAAATCGTAGAGATATACGAGGTTCACCGCGGCAGAGCCACGCAACAGGTTGTCGAGCTTCTCCATCGGTACGGATCCAAACTACGGATGTGTTTTAACCGTGACAACGAGCGAACGGAAAAGGTCCGTCGGTGCGTCGACGAAATTTCTGATCTGTTGTGGTCGTTCCAATGCGGACACCCGAGTTTTTTCACGCACTTCGAATTTCCGTGGTGTCGTACACTACTGTCGAATCTTTGGCACGCCGTAACGATTTTCCGTCTGAAACGGTGCGCCCGGTTCCAGAACCATTTCTACAACGAACTGTACACACCCATCGCACTGTTCGAGCGGACGTACGGAAATATTAACCATTGGGTGCGTCGACCGGAGTTTGCGGATGATGGAGGGCCGAACCTCTGGACTCCGTTCGTTCGCTTTCGTCGATGGACGGAGCGACAAACCACGATCACATCCTTCTTTGGCGGAAAACCGTTCGAAGAGAACGTCCGACAGTCGTGGTTTTTTGCGATCGAAGCCGACGGCCGGTTGAAACCCATCGTGTTTGCGATATCCAGTTCTTTGAGAAGAGGCAACGAACGCGTCCAACCGGATGACATCGATAACACCGTGGTAGACAACCGATTCCTCCGTCGAAACGTGGATTCTGATGACGATAGGAGTTCGGCGGCGTCATCCATGTTGGAATCGGAATCTTCTGATGTTTCAGAAGATTCCGATTCCGACTCGGAAGCTGACGAGTACGTTAACCATACGAACTATGTGTCACCATCTCCAACAGAAACGCAGTCTGAGAAAAGTTCTGATATGATCATCTAGTTTTTTTTGGTTTTGTTTAAGGTTAGGTACGTACAAAAAAAGGGGGGGGGTAGGGGTGAACGATGCACCGCACAGTGATTCTGTGAAATTATCTATTTCAGTCCGTATTTTGACTTCATATCCGATTGTTTTTTTTTTAAATGTCACCGATGGTAAGTGCTGAGTCGTATGATTGCATTTCGGCCAAATCGATATGTGCGAATCGTTATCCAATGGTTGTCTTGGGTGTCACAACAATGTCCGTCGAAGCAGAGTAAACCCTAGCATCCGTTAAGAAGGATGCGGATTTATCGAACGGAGTAACGCGACAGGCTACCCACCACCTGCCATACATCCACCGGGGTTGCTGGTGAATTCATGTTTTTTTTTGAAATGCCATTCGAAAAACACCGGTGGGTTCATTTGGATAATTCTTTCATGCGTCCCACACCAAGCTGAGAAACCGTAATTGTTCGGTTGCGGAGGCATAATATCATGGTAAACCCGATCGATGCCTTCGGTGACAGAGGCGGGCCGTCAACATTTGTTTCCAAATTCAAATCCACTGTAGATCATATTCGGTGATGTGCCCTCATAAAAAAAAATTAAAAAGCCTACCCGGTCGTCCTGATTCATCCACATGCTGGGGCAGGCTTTTAAATACCTGTTTCATTTTTGACGTAATGCAGCAGCGTTTTGCATCATCATATGGATCGGTGAACTGAACGCCATTCTACCAATGCATTTGGCATTACAGACCGTTCGGTAGGGGAGTTGAGGGAGGAAACGAATCTAGCCTCACAATTCCCGGGTTGAGTGGGACGTCTGTGATCCAGTAGGTGGCGGCGTCGTAGACAACGGTCGCAACAATATTTCCGGTGGATGGTTCTACCGTAATTGACTGTCTTTGTGCCGGATGATGGAGAAGGTAACGATCATCATAACGATATGCTTGCCAAACAAACGCACTCTGCGGGTTGAGGGTCGGATCGGCAGGCCCAACGACGCCCCCCAGGTTTGCCAGCCATCCTTTGGCATCAGATCCCTTGACGTTGATACGAAAAGCTTTCTTGATACCACCGCAACACCCTGTGTCGGGAAAGGGGATCGTCCAATAGATTACACTGCTTCCATTCAATGTGATTTTTCCATCCACACCAGAAATACCACCGTCGGGTCAATCCGGTCTAACTTTTTTTTGTGATTCCTACTCAACCCACACACACACACACAATACACGTTCAGGATCGACCCGGCTCCACGGACGACCGTCGTGTAGCCAGACCCGGTGCACCGTATTTGAATTCGGAGAAACACATTGTGGCAGCCAAACCGGTAGCGGCAGAAACGGATACCACGGGTCCCACCTCCACGACACGGCCTCAATCTGATGCTTCACCGAAATCAACTGGCCGCGTCGATTGTCGAATCCCAACCACCGACCTGATGCGACGGATTGGGTGCCACCGTACCACGCTTGGCGCCAGAGTCCCAGATATTCTTGGGTTCCCGCAACGGGCACATTCACGGAGAGAAACACCGGAGACGCCTCGTCGTTGCTATTGTTTGCGATCAAACGTTTTTCGTCGCTCATGGTTTGGGTCGGGTACCCTTCTGGATCGTTCCATCCAAAGTCCTTTTTTGAAATCGAAGCTTTCCGCGCAATTGAACTTGCAAATATGTGATCTGCCAAAGTCTGTCATTATGAATGCATACAATTGTGAAATGAGATTTTGAAAAAGTTGTTGTAGTTTCCGATTCGTTTTGGTTACAGCTAACCACAACGGAAATGTCTTTTCTATCGAAAGTCAAAAAGGTGAGAAAGGAGTTGTATGTGCCTTCTCCCGTCGGTACTCACATCCAATTTTATTTAAAAATAGGACAGAAGAATCATCGATGCAGTCGTTGCGGTGACCATAGTCATCGGTTATTTGTATTACAATGATTTACAGTCGGTTAAGCAATAGGAATTTGGCGTGTCACGTTTCAGTAAGCAGTGGCATAGGTTTCAAGCAATTCATCGGCGTGGCGACGGGCACAGGACACGCAGATTTCGTCCATGCATTCCCAGTGATGACGCGAACGGTCACACGGCGGTTGATTCCGAAGCTGGACTCGGCTGCCGATTGTAACGACACCCAAGATGCGGTGGCAGACATCGACGAGGGCACTCCGGAGTCCGGTGGCCACGTTCCGATGCAAACGTCCCGACCACGGCGCCACGGACACACAGTACGTTCCTTCGGTTTTTTTTGTGTGTGATATTTAAATCGGACTCTCCGTGTGTCCGTGGTCGCCAATGAAACATCAATGGCTCACGATGTTTCCGGAGACTGCACAGAGGTTCGTGCGTCGACGACGGGGACGATGATGATGATGAACGGTAGCCATCCAGACACCAGTCCAACAGTCGTTGGATGGCCATCCCGTTGTCCAGACTGAAGCGTTGCTGCAACTGCGCATCGAGAATGTCGAACACGGAAATGCGTCCGTGTGTCCGTCGTCGCACGGCATCCGAGAAGCACATCTCGGATCGCGATGAGGAAGCAATGAACGCGTGGTGGTTCCGCTTCATTCTTTTTGTGGTGGGCGGCTCGAATGCATCAGCGTCCGATCGTCCTCGCATTCTCGTATCCTTTGCCGAAAAAAACATCAAGGGATTCGTCAACATCGTCATCACTGTGGTCGAAAAAAATATAACGGAAAAAAATAAATATAAAAATAAAACATATCCAAAGAGACAAAAGGCAGAACAATAACAAAACATTTAAAATGACAGGCCCGTCGTCGTCGTTGTCATCCTCGAACGTAGCCACTTCAAGTTTTTCGTGTTCGTTGCAACCATTGGATTCGAAACAGGTCCATGTGGATCGAATGTTTCATAAAATACAAAGGCTTGTACGGAGTGAACGAGAACGGATCAAACGGAATCCGATCGAATGGCCCAAAATACCTCGGGAAAAAAAGGATTATGTCACTCCGATACGCACCCTTACCGCATTCGAGGAAGACCGTAGCTACCGGCTTACGGTTTGCACCCCCGATTACCTGTATCAAGGTCGTTACGACGGCATGGTGTCCGAACGGCCACACTGGATGCTCCAATTAAAAAATGTTTCCCGTATACAAAAAATTATACCAACAGCGAAAACTGTAACTTTCCTATGCATGCAATGTGCAATGCCTGCCGCCACACATATTCCCAAATAGGAAAGTCACAGCGAACGTCGGGACATACAACAAACGGAAAAGGCGCGCATCAATCTTTCGGATATTATGGACGTATATCCTATCGATACCGTTCCCTATTGGTGGTTCGCCGATGAGCATGACGATTCCACCCCGGGGACAGAAAAAACACCGGGTATCGATTGCATCACGGGGAATGTCGCACCACCGCCGTAGCGCATCGATGTAGCGAACAGCATTAAATATACTTGGTTTAGCAGAGAGCGTTCCACGGTGGGAATCGGTCTGGAAGACACCAAAATGCTGCGGTCCATGGGGATCGAGAATTTGCCACTGACCATTCACGACGGACTCGATATAGTGGCCGAGGTATTGCGTCGAAAACACATTTATCCGTTCGCCGATGAACTCGCCTGGCGCATTTTTCAAGCGTGTATACATTCACCGAACTGCAACGAAAAAAATAGACGGTCCATTTACACGGATCCCAGTCGTAGAATACTTATTCCTTTCATGGAAAAATTGTCGGAGAAACAATCCCTCTTCAACAATGACCCAAGAACAGGATATAATGTAACAGGGCGTGGGTTGGGGGAGTTAAATGTTGAGCAAAATATACTGAAAAAAAAAGGATGCAACATGCGCGTGTGTTCTTTACATCATATCATGTCATCAAAAAGATTACGAGGATTTTTATGACTATGAAAGGAAAATGATGAAACTAGATATGCTGCGGAAAAAGCAAGTTTATAGCCACACCATGAAAAAACACACCGAACCCCCGATGGACCTTACTCCGATCGGATGGGTTCGGACAGAACGAGAAAATACGAACGAATGAACAGTTTTAGCCGATTCTGTTTTTTTTTTAAAGACGCTTTTATTACTTTTTTTTACACCGTATGGATTTTACATTCCGTATTATACAACATACAACTGTAATATATAGAATTGTTGTCATCACCATTGCGTTCAACGGGAAAAAAAATAAAGGATATAATAATAAAAAAGAACGAATTTAAAAAAACTTAATCCGAAGAAACATATTGTAAATCGCGACATGACGAAAGGCAAAACAAAGCAACAACAATTGACAGCGTTGACAGATCCGGAATTAGCCCACGTGTATCACATGACAAATAAAATCCAAAGTTTGATTGCCAAAACCACAGGACCCGACGACAAACTTTGGGTTACAGTTCACACTGCAGATTTTATGTATCAGGGCCGTTACGTTGGCATAGCGCACGACGGTGAATCGTCGCACCAATATCTTGAATTGGAGAATGTCACACGCACCGAAAAACAACACCCTCCACACCGAGGACCGGACGTCGAACAAACCAACAAAGCACGCATCGATGTTTTGTATATCACGGATGTCGCCCCCGTGAAATTTATCCCGTATTGGTGGTTCGCAGACGAAACGGACGATAGTTTAAGACCGACGGGAGAAATTGTAACGCGGAGGTCGACCCCACCGAATACGTTCCGCATTGGTGGTTTGCGGAGCCCCGCAAAGAAAGTTGCATCTCTGTCGAACACGGACGAGGAGAAAGAGACGCCCGTTGTACAGTGGACGTGGTTTGGCAGAGAGAAGCACACGGTGCGTGTCAGTCTGGAAGACACCAAACTGTTGCGGTTGATGGGGATAACCAATTTACCTCTGACCAACACCGAAGGTCTCGATATAGCAGCGGAAGTGCTGCGTCGAGCAGACGTGTATCCCTTCGCCACCGAACTGGCATGGCGCATCTTCCAAGCATCGGTAATAACCGATAATTATAGGTCGACGGATTTAAAAAATAAAATTTATTACAATGCGAGTCTGCGAATCTTGATTCCGTTTATTAAAAGATTACTGGGTGAACCGTTCGTGCCTACTAGAAAGGACAACCCACG
>CAAHFI011565720.1:0-24436 GCA_900893395.1 Euglena gracilis
AAGCACAAAGCCAAAATATATCTCGCTTTCTGCCCCTCAAAAGTGAAGATGTTGTCACCAAATTCATCCCAAAAGGAAAAAATTGAGGAGGTTTTGTCACAATGCGGAGGTCAGCAACAAAACATTAAAGTAATTTTTTAATGGCAGCCCATAGCGCCCCCCCCCCAGGCCTTCTTGACAGCCTCAGCAACTGTCACCATTGGCAGGGCAAGTATGTGGTCGGTTGGTTTGGTTTTGCTTGCCAATGGCCATTTTCAGGGGGGGGGCAGGTCGGAGGCACTTGCCCAATGACCATAAGTTGGTTTTAAACAACCTGTTTTCCAACATGTTTTTTCAACGTTTTTTTTATATATAAACAAACAGGGGTTCAACACAAAAAAAACATTTTTTCAACACAGTGTTTTGTTTGTATTTTTGTGTTTTATTTTTTTCCAAATGATTACGTTCCTGAGGCAAATTTTGATGAATATATTCCATCTTTTTTTCTGTTCTGGGTGGTTCTTGCCAAAATCTCCTAAAAAGGAAAAGGAAGCTCAAAAATGCTTTTTTTGCATGGTTTTTCCAAATCACTTGGAAGGATTTTGATGGTTTAGGTATTCCATAATGAGATTTTTTTAAAATGCATTTTTCCATTGTATTTTGATGCTGTTTTTGGACTTTTTTTGAAAAATAAACAACGTTGTGCTTGATTGTTTTTTTTCAAATAATGCTGGAGATGGTGCATTGTGCTATGGACATTTGCCATGGGCAGGGCTGCACGGAAATCAACCATATAGTCAACCACTGACCGGGGGAGGGGGGGGGTCGGCTGACCCAACCCCACCCTGCCGACCCTACCCCCACCCCACCTTTGACCCCCTCTCACCCCAGCGTTTTACCCCCTCCCTAACTTCGAATCCCCATATTGCCCCCCCCCCAATAAAACACCTCAGTCAGGTGCCAAAATCCTCCAGGTGAGGTTTTACACAGAGTCAGTCTCAGCCATCTCCAAATCCAAATCCAAATCCAAATAGTTTTTTTCCCCACCCAGAAAGTCAGCCCAAAAACCACCAAAAATGCCCAAATTTTAAAAAAACTTTCAAAATTCACAACTCAACGAAATCACCAAAGAATCACAAAAAGCACAAAGCCAAAATATATCTCGCTTTCTGCCCCTCAAAAGTGAAGATGTTGTCACCAAATTCATCCCAAAAGGAAAAAAATTGAGGAGGTTTTGTCACAATGCGGAGGTCAGCAACAAAACATTAAAGTAATTTTTTTAATGGCAGCCCCATAGCGCCCCCCCCCCCCAGGCCTTCTTGACAGCCTCAGCAACTGTCACCATTGGCAGGGCAAGTATGTGGTCGGTTGGTTTGGTTTTGCTTGCCAATGGCCATTTTCAGGAGGGGGGGGGCAGGTCGGAGGCACTCGCCCAATGACCATAAGTTGGTTTTAAACAACCTGTTTTCCAACATGTTTTTTCAGCGGTTTTTTTATTTATAACAAACAGGGGTTCAACCCAAAAAAAACATTTTTTCAACACAGTGTTTTGTTTGTATTTTTGTGTTTTATTTTTCTCCAAATGATTACGTTCCTGAGGCAAATTTTGATGAATATATTCCATCTTTTTTTTGTCTGTTCTGGGTGGTTCTTGCCAAAATCTCCTAAAAAGGAAAAAGGAAGCTTAAAAATGCTTTTTTTGCATGGTTTTTCCAAATCACTTGGAAGGATTTTGTTGGTTTAGGTATTCCATAATGAGATTTTTTTAAAATGCATTTTTCGATTGTATTTTGATGCTGTTTTTGGACTTTTTTTTTGAAAAATAAACAACGTTGTGCTTGATTGTTTTTTTCAAATAGTGCTGGAGATGGTGCATTGTGCTATGGACATTTGCCATGGGCAGGGCTGCACGGAAATCAACCATATAGTCAACCACTGACCGGGGGAGGGGGGGGTCGGCTGACCCCAACCCCACCCTGCCGACCCCTACCCCTACCCCACCTTTGACCCCCCTCTCACCCCAGCGTTTTACCCCCCTCCCTAACTTCGAATCCCCCATAATGACACCCCCAATAAAACACCTCAGTCAGGTGCCAAAATCCTCCCAGGTGAGGTTTTACATAGAGTCAGTCTCAGCCATCTCCAAATCCAAATCCAAATCCAAATAGTTTTTTTTCCCCACCCAGAAAGTCAGCCCAAAAACCACCAAAAATACCCAAAATTTAAAAAAAACTTTCAAAATTCACAACTCAACGAAATCACCAAAGAATCACAAAAAGCACAAAGCCAAAATATATCTCGCTTTCTGCCCCTCAAAAGTAAAGATGTTGTCACCAAATCCATCCCAAAAGGAAAAAAAATTGAGGAGGTTTTGTCACAAATGCGGAGGTCAGCAACAAAACATTAAAGTATTTTTTTTTTAATGTTTGCAGCCCCATAGCATTTTTTTGTTTTATTTTTTTTCCAAATGATTACGTTCCTGAGGCAAATTTTGATGAATGTATTCCATCTTTTTTTGTCTGTTCTGGGTGGTTCTTGCCAAAATCTCCTAAAAAGGAAAAAGGAAGCTCAAAAATGCTTTTTTTGCATGGTTTTCCAAATAACTTGGAAGGAGTTTGATGGTTTAGGTATTCCATAATGAGATTTTTTAAAATGCATTTTTCGATTGTATTTTGATGCTTTTTTTTGACTTTTTTTGAAAAATAAACAACATTGTGCTTGATTGTTTTTTTCAAATAGTGCTGGAGATGGTGCATTGTGCTATGGACATTTGCCATGGGCAGGGCTGCACGGAAATCAACCATATAGTCAACCACTGACCAGGAAGGCACTGACCAGGGGAGTGGGGGGGGGTCGGCAGACCCCAACCCCACCCTGCCGACCCCTACCCCTACCCCACCTTTGACCCCCCTCTCACCCCAGCGTTTTGCCCCCCTCCTAATTTCGAATCCCCTATAATGACCCCCCCCAATAAAACACCTCAGTCAGGTGCCAAAATCCTCCCAGGTGAGGTTTTACATAGAGTCATTCTCAGCCATCTCCAAATAATTTTTGGATTTTTTCCCCACCCAGAAAGTCAGCCCAAAAACCACCAAAAATACCCAAAATTTAAAAAAAACTTTCAAAATTCACAACTCAAAGAAATCACCAAAGAATCACAAAAAGCACAAAGCCAAAATATATCTCGCTTTCTGCCCCTCAAAAGTGAAGATGTTTGTCACCAATCATCCCAAAAAAGGAAAAAGAAATTTGAGGAGGTTTTGTCACAAATGCGGAGGTCAGCAACAAAACATTAAAGTATTTTTTTTAATTTGTGCAGCCCATAGTGCCCCCCCCCAGGCCTTCTTGACAGCCTCAGCAGCTGTCACCATTGGCAGGGCAAGTATGTGGTCGGTTGGTTTGGTTTTGCTTGCCAATGGCCATTTTCAGGGGGGGGGGCAGGTCGGAGGCACTCGCCCAATGACCATAAGTTGGTTTTAAATAACCTGTTTTCCAACATGTTTTTTCGACGTTTTTTTATATAAAAAAAAAGGGTTCAACACAAAAAAGCAAATTTTCAACACAGTGTTTTGTTTGTATTTTTGTGTTTTATTGTTTTATTATTACCCAAAATTTAAATTTTTTTTCAAAATTCACAACTCAAAGAAATCACCAAAGAATCACAAAAAGCACAAAGCCAAAATATATCTCGCTTTCTGCCCCTCAAAAGTGAAGATGTTGTCGCCAAATCCATCCCAAAAGGAAAAAAAATTGAGGAGGTTTTGTCACAAATGCGGAGGTCAGCAACAAAACATTAAAGTAATTTTTTTTAATTTGTTCAGCCCCATAGTGCCCCCCCCAGGCCTTCTTGACAGCCTCAGCAACTGTCACCATTGGCAGGGCAAGTATGTGGTCGGTTGGTTTGGTTTTGCTTGCCAATGGCCATTTTCAGGGGGGGGGGGCAGGTCGGAGCCACCCTCGCCCAATGACCATAAGTTGGTTTTAAACAACCTGTTGTCCAACGTGTTTTTTCAACGGTTTTTTTTATATAAACAAACAGGGGGTTCAACACAAAAAAACATTTTTTCAACACAGTGTTTTGTTTGCATTTTTGTATTTTGTTGTTTTATTATTACCCAAAATTAAAATTTTTTTTCAAAATTCACAACTCAAAGAAATCACCAAAGAATCACAAAAAGCACAAAGCCAAAATATATCTTGCTTTCTGCCCCTCAAAAGTGAAGATGTTGTCACCAAATTCATCCCAAAAGGAAAAAAATTGAGGAGGTTTTGTCACAATGCGGAGGTCAGCAACAAAACATTAAAGTAATTTTTTCTAATTCTTGCAGCCCCATAGCGCCCCCCCCCCCAGGCCTTCTTGACAGCCTCAGCAACTGTCACCATTGGCAGGGCAAGTATGTGGTCGGTTGGTTTGGTTTTGCTTGCCAATGGCCATTTTCAGGGGGGGGGGCAGGTCGGAGGCACTCGCCCAATGACCATAAGTTGGTTTTAAACAACCTGTTTTCCAACATGTTTTTTCAACGTTTTTTTATATGTAAACAAACAGGGGTTCAACACAAAAAAACATTTTTTCAACACAGTGTTTTGTTTGTATTTTTGTGTTTTATTTTTCTGCAAAATGAATACGTTCCTGAGGCAAATTTTGATGAATGTATTCCATCTTTTTTTTGTCTGTTCTGGGTGGTTCTTGCCAAAATCTCCATAAAAGGAAAAAGGAAGCTCAAAAATGCTTTGTTTGCATGGTTGGCAAATGTCCATAGCACAATGCACCATCTCCAGGATTATTTGAAAAAAAGCATCAAAATACAATCGAAAAATGCATTTTAAAAAATCTCATTATGGAATACCTAAACCATCAAAATCCTTCCAAGTTATTTGGAAAATGGGCAGGGCTGCACGGAAATCAACCATATAGTCAACCAGTGACCGGGGAGGGGGGGGTCGGCAGACCCCAACCCCACCCTGCCGACCCCTACCCCTACCCCACCTTTGACCCCCCTCTCACCCCAGTGTTTTACCCCCCTCCCTAACTTCGAATCCCCCATAATGCCCCCCCCCCCAATAAAACACCTCAGTCAGGTGCCAAAATACCCAGGTGAGGTTTCATATAGAGTCAGTCTCAGCCATCTCCATCTCCAAATCCAAATCCAAATAGTTTTTTTCCCCACCCAGAAAGTCAGCCCAAAAACCACCAAAAATACCCAAAATTTAAAAGAATCTTTTCAAAATTCACAACTCAACGAAATCACCAAAGAATCACAAAAAGCACAAAGCCAAAATATATCTCGCTTTCTGCCCCTCAAAAGTGAAGATGTTGTCACCAATCATCCCAAAAGGAAAAAAATTTGAGGACGTTTCGTCACAAACGCGACAGAATATTAAAGTGATTTTTTTTTAAATTTGTGCAGTCCCATAGTGCCCCCCCCTCACTGTCACCATTGGCAGGGCAAGTATGTGGTCGGTTGGTTTGGTTTTGCTTGCCAATGGCCATTTTCAGGGGGGGGGGCAGGTCAGAGGCACTCGCCCAATGACCATAAGTTGGTTTTAAACAACATGTTTTCCAACATGTTTTTTCAACGTTTTTTTATATATAAAAAAAGGGTTCAACACAAAAAAGCAATTTTTCAACACAGTGTTTTGTTTGTATTTTTGTGTTTTATTTATTTTTTTAAATGATTACGTTCCTGAGGCAAATTTTGATGAATATATTCCATCTTTTTTTGTCTGTTCTGGGTGGTTCTTGGGCCATCTCCAAATAGTTTTTTGGGGTTTCCCCCACCTTTTTTTGACTCTGTTTTTTTGAATTTTTTTCTCATCCAGAAAGTCAGCCCAAAATCACCAAAGAGGAAGTGGTATCTAAAATTTTCTCGTTGCCCTCCTAATTCGTTGTTAATTGCATCTGCTGACAGAAGCAAATGACGCTGTGCATGTAAATGCAAATTTGTGTTCAAGGATGGTCGTTGGGTTTGAGATACCCAGTGCCTGATGTCAATGGACGTTGGTGCCGTGTTCCGCTGGCGGAGGCTGATGCTGTCAATGGCACCAATGGCTCTTTGCCATGCTTTTGCCACACCAACTTCCTGGAGTCTTCTTTATGCCTCTTTCTAAAATTAAACTCATCTTTTCCAAGCAAGCAAAGAAGTCCATTCCAAGGAAAAACTTGCAATTGACCATTGGCACGGCAAGAGATTGCAGCACAACTTTCTCTCCCAGCATCGCACAACCCGGTTTCCAACATTTTAGCTGGCGTTTTCGAAACATTCACTGAGTTTTCAATGCATTCAAAACTCAAAAAAGCAATTGTAATTGCGGCATCAAAAAAATATCAATCTGGTTCCAAGGTAAAAGAATTCCTGCTCGAGCAAAAGGCAATTTGTTTGGTTGAGTTCCAAGCCTTTGACGCGAGTTCCAAGCCTTTGACGTGAGGCTTATATCCAAAAGGCCTCGCTTGTTTCCTCCATGCAAAAGGACCAATCCTCCGGTGTGGAGGCAATGGAGATGCCATGGCATCAACTTCAGCCCATCTTTCAGACAAAACATGACAGAGCCCATTGCATCAAACGTCCAGGTTTTTTTTTCAAAAAATAACGAAATAAAACGACCCAATGGCTTTTCACGCTGCATTTTTTTTATTGCCAGTGATTCTTGTTTTTATGGTGTAATGGGGAACAGTACCGGGTCGATGATGGCACATTTTGCAATCGTCCAATGTGGTCCTGTCCAACCTTTTTCCAACCTATTTCGGCCCATTTTTGCACCCCCGAAAGCGACACCACCCATCCGCCACCGCCCAGCCACCCAAAGGGTGGTGATGGGGGAGGAGGGGTCCTGGGCTGGAAAACAATTGCTGGCTGGCTGGGCCACCTCCCCCCGGGGGATGGGGTCGGATTTTCATAAGCAACGTCATTACCCTTTGGGGTTTCCATGGTTGGGAATGGCTCATGGGACCCATATTCTTGTCTTTTAATGGGATTCCTTACCAAATTTACCAAATTGTGAATATGGTGAAGATAAAAAACTTGTTGCTTTGAACATGATTTTGACAGCATCATCCTGGAGAGCATTTCTTCAGCTGAGCATTTTCGCAAAATGCCACCTCCAGTGGTTTGCCTGATTCCTCTAGTTGTCCCAAGGGGTCGAAGCTTTTTCTCGAAGTCCTTGATGTCAAGGATTGTCAACGGGGCTCCGGGATGGGGAATGCCATTAGGATGACACGTTGCACATTCATCATGTGACACTCGTGAAGCCCACATGGGTATGATGCCTGTTCCCGCACGTTGTTTTGTTTTTATGCCAACGAGGTCATTGCCAGGTTTATCAAAAAAAAACAGATATGTGGGTGAGCACATGTCAAGGTTTAGGTCTCACATGTGCAACTAAATAGACAAAAAAACCTTTGACAATTTTGTCTCTGACAGCAGATACCCTTTTTGATGCCCACACTGAGAAGGACAAAGCTGGGGTACAAATTTGCAAATTTCACTGAAGTTCAAAGCCATCTTGGCGTACAAAAAATCCCTCGCAATGCTCCTGCGACCACGTTCGCAAACTGAAATGTCAATCTATTGCAGCTGAGAATGCAACTTCGTCAGCTAGGTTGATTTAATTTTGGAAGTATGTATGTATGTATGTATGTATGTATGTATGTATGTATGTATGTATGTATGTATGTATGTATGTATGTATGTATGTATGTATGTATGTATGTATGTATGTATGTATGTATGTATGTATGTATGTATGTATGTATGTATGTATGTATGTATGTATGTATGTATGTATGTATGTATGTATGTATGTATGTATGTATGTATGTATGTATGTATGTATGTATGTATGTATGTATGTATGTATGTATGTATGTATGTGTATGTATGTTGGTATGTAGAAATCCATTTTGGTGACCGCCCAAGATGAAGCGCCCGCAACCTAAATCTGCTTTCTTGCTTTGATCATTCACGTTGCTTCCATTCCCTTTGTGAATGAATCATTATCACAAGTTCTGTTTGCTTTAAAAAAAAGATTTTTCCAAATTATTCCTAAAAAATGCATTTTTGCATATTTTTTGCATGAATACAAGACATTTCTGTTTGGGGGTTCACAGTACATCTCGGGGGGGGGGGGCTGCAGCTAGTCCGATTTTTGGATCAAAATCAGCCCAAAAAAAACCATCAAAACCCTCGTTTCAACCTCGGTGCACAGTGCCACAAGAGAATTTTTTTTTAACAGCCGGGAGGGGGGGGGGCAATCAGCAAACATGGCCAGGTATGTTTCAGAAACCAAAAGGCAAGGGAAGCATCTGAAAACAAGCATAAAATTTTTCCGTATTCCAAACCAATTTTCTGTTACCTGTCAATTTTTTTTGATGCACATGTGATGTTGAAGTTTCATTTTGGATATCATTTGCAATCTATTTGGAGAGGTTCAAAAATATGCAGATGTATGGTCTGCTTGGGGATTGGGCATCGTGTAACCCCCCCCCAAATAATACCCCCCGGGGTGTTATTTCTTCGCCCGAAGTCCTGGCCCGAGGGGGAGTATTATTTGGGGGGTATTGTTTTTCGAATTTTTTTCCAAATTTTTCGAAGTCACGTAAAAAGCCAAAATAGCGCCAAAACCCCCTTTGGGGTCATTTTTTGGACTTTCTTTTGCAATTTACCATTTTTTTGGAGGTCAGATGATCCAGAAAAATCAATTTTTTTCGTAATTT
Organism: Euglena gracilis; assembly: GCA_900893395.1. Taxonomy (NCBI): domain Eukaryota; phylum Euglenozoa; class Euglenophyceae; order Euglenales; family Euglenaceae; genus Euglena; species Euglena gracilis. The sequence continues at coordinate 8,690 of CAAHFI011565720.1, forward strand.
GTTGTCAGGAACTTATGATTCTTACCGACATTTTCAGGTCAAAATGCGGGCCTTCGGCCCGAAACCAGGGGGGGGTGTTATTTCGGCGTCCGAAGTCAGACCCGGGGGGGGTATTGTTTGGAGGGTATTATTTGGAGGGGTATTTTTTGGGGGGTTTAGTTCCCCCAACTTTTTTTTGACAAAAAAGCGAGCAAAGGGGGGGACACAGAAAAATAAAGGATTTTTGGCACAATTTGGACATGTGTGTTGATTCAATTCGTCTCCTATGTCCCCCCCCCTTCCTCATCCGCTCTCGTTGAGGAGATTTCATTAACCTCTGTTGCTGGCCCACGTCGGCATGCAATACCAAGTTTACCAAGAGGAACAGTGCCTTCAGTGGAAGTCCCAACACCTTGACTTTGGGAGAATGGCAAGAAGGACTGGCAATCTGATCCAAGGAAGCCTAGGCATCCATCTTCAGTTCTCTTCTCGGGCTCTAAATGATCTCTCCCATAAATATGGCGCAAAGTGTTTTAGGCTTAAGAGATTTGCATGGTTCGTGGAATCAAACATCTGGTGCCAAAACGTCGTTTGCACGATTGTGTGCGTGGTCGAACACTCACTCGTTCGTCACCTCTACCCGTTGGTTTTTCACTGTTTTTTCCTAGAAACCTTTTTTTTCAAAACAATGCAAGTGCAGAGCGATGATGCTCGGAAAAGGTATTTTTTTCATTTAAATGAAAAAAATTTCCAATTTTTTTTGCGAATTTCAGGGCGCTTCAATTTCGACAACTTGCTGAAAACCACCAATCTTTGGATGCCATGTGCGACAAAAGCAAAGATGCAGGTTTTTGTTTTCAATTGAAACATTTATCTTTTTCCCCTGTTTTCACAGCTGCATTTAAGGAAAAATTATTGAAAATCTTTTTGAAGAAGGAATGGGGCAAATATGGATTGGATGCCGCAAAAGCAATCCAGGGAGTTCCCGAAGGAGATGACAAAAAGTATTTTTTTTTGCTCCGGATCAATTTCTTTGCAAATTTATCATCAGGTTGGTGGCAATGATAATAAAGCACAATTTGAGAGCACTCCTCCCGAAAATGAGCCGAGATTTGCAAGCCAATGCCGAATATAAGGAGGCTCATGAAAAAATCTCAGTTGAGGATGTTTTGAAAGCGCACCACGACAATTTAGAACCTCAACCGGTATTGTTTTGTTCATTTTCATCCAATTTATTTTTGGTTGATAGATCATGAGCGAAGAGCTCTTCAATTTGTTTCAACAAGATGCCACGACTATGAAAGGAAAGACAATGATGCAAAATTTGTGGCAAACGGCAAAAGGATTTCCTTGCCACCTCAGCCGGCATTTTGGGCAATCGGCTTTGATTATTCCAGGGGCCAGGTTTGTGGATATTTTATCATTTTTGCAATAATTTTCAATGTAGGGACCCAAGGCTGAACAAGAATTTTGCCCTCGAAGAACCTGTGGGTTGCGGAACCCCAATAAGAGAGGCACGTTTTATGTTAACAAGTGCAGCCGCAAATGGGGTGTGGCTCTGTTGAAATTTCTCTTCAAACAAACTTTTTTTTTAAAAGGCACAATACAAATATCCAAGGTGGCTTATTGATTTTGAAGTGGATGTTCGACCGCGTGTCATAATGAAAACTACATTTTGGCACCAGATGTTTGAGTTCACGAAGACGAACCCACGAATTTTGAAATCGCTTGAAGGAGCTTTAAGTTCAGAGGGAAAGGTTTCTTTGAAGGTGTTGGAATGAGATACTAGTTTAAAACATTTAGGTCATATTTCAAGGAGAAGATCACTTGGAACCTGAGGAGACCATTGAAGATGCCGAGGCTTCCTTGGATCTTATTGCCAATCGAACATCAATAATTTTTGGCAGAGGTTTGTTATTTTTTCGATCCTCCCCCCCTCGCCATTCTCCCAAGGTCAAGGTGCTGGGTCTTCCACCGAAGGCACCGTTCCTTTGGCTCAGCTTGGCATTGCACGCAGACGTGGGCCAACGACAGAGGATGATGAAGTCTCCTCATCGAGAGTGGATGAGGAAGAGGGGGATGTCGGAGAGGAATTGAATCTATGCACAGATCCAAGTTGTGCCAAACAGACCTTTTTTTGTCCCCCCCCTGTTTGCTTGCTTTTTGTTCCATTTACACAAATTATTTATGTTGAGAAGGGTCTGCCATCAATTTGGGTACTGCTTTGTTGAATTGTGTGGAGCAAATTGGGTGTGAGGAGGAGTTGAAAAAAACCCTTACACAACTTCCAACTTGGATTTTACCCCAAGGTGGCCATACCTTCGCATTGCTTTTGTCCCTCTCCCCACAAAGAGGTGTTTTTTTTGCTTTATTTGGTGATGTGAAGAAATTGTGGTTTGTGGGTGAAATTATTTACCCTCACCCCCCCTCTATTTGGCCGAGGCTCCTTCACACCCCCAATTTCACACCCCGACCCCCAAACTTTTTTATCTGTGCAAAATTGGTCAATTTTGTGTGCACAATTGGATTGGTTATGACTTTTTCTTACCGAGCAAATTTTCAAATTTTCGAAACGGACGTTTTTGGAGGTGTTCTGAGCCGTTTTTGCGGCCTTGCCGAAATTGGCCGACCTTGTCCTTGAGGCCATTTGGCGAATTAAGGGGGGGGCAATTAGGGGTGGAATGAATTCAAAGCTGCTTTTTGCAAAACTCCAAACTCTCAGATTTTTTGACTTTGATGGGCTGGGTTTCTAACCACCCACACCAACCCAAGATTGAAATAATTTGATGGACAGATTGGTCTGTATTTTTTTTGTGAATTCTTAATGTCAACGATATGTTCGTGAAGGGTATGCAAGCAACGTGAGCGATATCAGTGGGAACAGTTTGGATGTTTTACGGAACCGATTGAGTTGGCAAGGACTTCATCTTGGGCGGTCACCAAAATTGATGACATCAAGGTATATTAACCGACAAAAATTTGCATTTATTTTTATTCATAGGTTTTTGTTGGAGGTTTATTGTGCATACGCGTGCCACATGAAGTCAATCAATAAACCACTTCAACAAGGATTGTTCATTTCACCTTTTATAAGTGTGTGTCCAGCAAAGTTTCAAACTGAAACATTTCCGCCAATGAAAGATTTTATTACTATGTTTTGAATCATGGCGCCCCCACACCCCATACCCTCTATCACCCCCCCCCTCGTTCCACTTTACCCCCATCCCCCATACCCCCCAATCCCATCCCACCCACCCCAAAACCTTTACTATATTATGTCCATATAATATATGCCATATTACATACCTTTTTCGAAGCATTAGTTTTTGGGCCGCGATGTGTGACACTGTTCAAGTGCCCGGGGGGGGCAGACCCCCCGCGGCAGGAAAACCTCATCTTTGTCCCCAGAAAGTTCTTCATGGATCCCCCTTTTTCGGCCAACCTCGTCAACAACATCCCCATTCCATTCCCGCAACCCCCCCATGTCCCCATACCCCCCGAAGCAAACCCCGCGTATGTGTGTATGTATGTATGTATGTATGTATGTATGTATGTATGTATGTATGTATGTATGTATGTATGCATGCATGCATGTATGTATGTATGTCTGTCTGTCTGTCTGTCTGTCTGTCTGTCTGTCTGTCTGTCTGTCTGTCTGTCTGTCTGTCTGTCTGTCTGTCTGTCTGTCTGTCTGTCTGTCTGTCTGTCTGTCTGTATGTATGTATGTATGTATGTATGTATGTATGTATGTATGTATGTATGTATGTATGTATGTATGTATGTATGTATGTATGTATGTATGTATGTATGTATGTATGTATGTATGTATGTATGTATGTATGTATGTATGTATGTATGTATGTACGTACGTACGTATATACGTTTGTATTCCCATACGTTTCGAACAATCCTCAATTCAATTGACAAAGTTGCATTCTCAGCTGCAACAGATTGACATTTCAGTGTGCGAACGTGGTTGTGGCAAGCATTGCAAGAGATTTCTGTATGTCAAGATGGCTTTGAACTTCAGTGAAGTTTGCAAGGCGTATCCTGGTTTTGTGCTTCTGAACGTTGGCATCAAAAGGGCTATCTTCCTACTGTCAGAGACAAAGTTGTCAAAGTTATTAGCAAGGTTTTTGTTGGTTTGGACACTTTTTTTTAGGTCATCAAATATCATTTGATGCATATGTCATGATATGTTCACATATAGTTGTGTGTGTTGTTTTATGATGTTGTAGGATTTGTACATGCAGATGATGGACAGATGGATGGATAGGCGGGAAGACGTGCAGGTGGACTAGTTGGACGTGCATACAAATAAGCAGGTTTACACATGTTTAGAAGGCATACATATGTTTAGCATACATGCAGATGGATGGATGGATGGATGATGGATTGGTAGATAGGTGGATTCATGGATAAATGGAGATTTTGGTTAGTGTATTTGTATTTTTGTTCAATTTGACAAAAACCTTTCAATGGCCTCGTTGGCATTAAAACCAAACAAGACGTTGGAACGGGCACAATACTTATCTGTTCTTCACAGGTGTGACGCGATGAAGGTGCAACCAGTAATCATTCCTTTTTCTCTAGGAAGCCGTTTTCTCCACCCCGGAGCCCTTCCGACGACCAATCAAATTTTCAAGTGGCTTTGGCGGATCGGTGCCACCTTGTGGTTGGAAGGAACAGGTTGAAAATCTTCGTTTTAATTGAACTAAAATCTTCTTCCCCTTAGGAGCCATATCACAGTTTTTGTGTCTCGCTTCGACCTCTTGGGACCAAAAGGGGAGGAATTAGTCAAGAAGACCATTGGAGGTGGGATTTTACGAAAGTGCTTGGGACAGAGTCGGTCTCCATGATGAACAAAATTATGTTTTAATACATGTTTCGTTTGAAGATTCGGGGGGGGGATGGAATGCAATGCATCATTCAGCCTTCACATTATTTTTTGTGCAAAGTTGAAACCTAGTTTTGCCGTTGGCTGGCGATGGGGGTGCTTAGACTGCAATCTTTGACAATGAGAGCACAAATCCCCCTGGGTGATGTCCACCTGCACGAAGGTTGATAGGTGATTGGTGGTTTTAAGTTTCAACAAAAATGATTATTTCCATTGAAATTGGTCCTAACCCTACCTTCCCATTGAGCCACATGCGGGGGGAGGGGGAGGTTATTTTCTTCAAACCACCTTTTCAGCTCCGCTTCTATTGGTGGGTTTGCATATTTCAAATCACATTTGAAAATGACCGGCCCTGTCTGTGATGTGCCCACCATCATTGTTGTCATTTTCCACCATCACCAACCCATTTCCATCGGAGCTGCACACGTGCAAAGTCTGCCGCACATGCCTCATTTAATTTTTTTGCCCTCATGGGTGGGGAAATTGAGATTCCCTGGGGGATTCAAATTTTTTTCTCGCCTTTGCGCACCGAAGCGAGACAATGAGAAAATACTCTGGGAAATGATGTGAGGCCAAGTCCCTCAACTGAAACCCCCTCCCCAAATTAAATCTGGTGGAGAGGTCAAGGATCGGCCCTGTGACCGTCCCAATCCTTTTCATCAATGGGGGGGGCAATTTTTTTCGGATTTTTCTTGGAACCATTAACCTATGTGGTGGTCCAGTGCCATGTGGGTTGCTCCCAACCCTCCCCAACGTTTTGAAAGCATATCTCGAAAACCTTTTATATTGGACAAAAAGTTTACCCTCCCACGGCTGTATCTTTTGTGATCTTGGTAAATTTTTTTTCAAAGCAGGCATGCAACAACAAGGGGACAAACATGGCTTGCGATAATGGGCCTTGTGACGGAGGTAGAGTGGCGCGGAAGGTTGTTGGGTCGTTTTGTTGTGTCACTTTTCCAACGTGCTGCTAGAGACCATCCCCCTTTTTTTTAGCATATGTTCTTATCTGTATTTTCATTCCCTTCCCATTTTTGTACCCTCATCCATCAAATACCCCAAATCCCCCCCTCAACTATTCAGCCATCAAAGGCCATTAAGTGGCAACAAAACACACAACGAATAACAGTTGCACCAAATCTCAGTTTTGTGTGCCACGTTTGTGTTTTTGGCCAAAAACGTTTCTCACCGTGAATTGTGCACACAACCAACCACGCATCCCAACTGGCGGGTGTCATGCAAATGTATTTTTTATGATGTTTTTTTTGAAAAAGGGGCTGAAGTTGATGCTAGATTCCATGGCATCTCCATTGCCTCCACACCGGAGGCTTGGTCTTTTTGGATGGAGCGAGGAGCATTGGAGCAAGCCGGGATTTAGCAGGCGCTTTTGAAGCACTTCAATCCTTTTGGATGTGAGGCTCATGACCTTGTCAAAATCTTGGAGAAATAAAAGGCCATTAAAACTGACGAGTTGCCTTTTGTTTAAAAATGTACACATGCAATTTTCTGAAGCAAGTTCAAATCTGAAACAAGCACATCGAGCGGGAAATTGTTTTATCTTGGAACCAGGTGTATATGTTTTTCACTATCACAATCACAATTGCAAACTCAGTGGATGTTTCGAAAACGCCAGCTAAAAACGTGGGACATCGGGTTGCGCGATGCTTGGGAAGAAAGTCGTGCTGCCATCTCTTGCCGTGCTGACGGGCAACTGCAAAATTTCTTTCTTGGAATAGGCTTCTTTTGCTTACCCAAAACAATAATTTAATTCTGAAAAGAGGCCTAAGGAAGACCTCATGAAGTTGATGTGGCAAAAGCATGGCAAGAAGCCATTGATGCCATTGAAACTGGAACACGGCACCAACGTCCATTGGTTGATACCAGACGCAGGGTGGCTCAAGCCCAACGGCCATCATTGAACACAAATTTGCGTCAACCCAAAAGGCGTCGGTTGGTTCCCTCAGCAGTTGCCGTCGACGAACAAGAGGAATGACATAATTGCATTTTTGGATCCTTTGTTGACCCCCCAATGACTTTGTATTGCACGTTTGGTTGTTTTTTTTCTTCCACCCCCCACAAAGTTATTTATGGGGTGCACCCTAAATCAGGGGTTTTTTTCGTATTACCCCCCCCCCCGTGGGTGGGTTCCGGCCGAGCCCTTGGCCGCCGAGGGGGGGTCCAATGGGGGACATGGCATTTTCAGCATTTTCACAATTCTTTGGCCATTTTCATGGAAAATCCCCGAACCCCCCCCCAAAGCCCCTCCATGGGGTGGGTGGGGGGACCCCCCCTCCCTTGGTCTTTAAAAAGCCCCCAAATAATTTATCCTGCAACAAGCTCTTTTTATCCAAAAAATTAGCACCCTCGGGGGTGCTGTGGAGGGGTAGTGTGCTTGGTTTTTTTTTGACCCCCATGTGCCGACACATGGGTGCAAATGGCTATTTCCTTATTTCCCTCTATTTATTCTCCCTGGGGCATGGCCTTGTTTGAGCCCCTCAAGGGTCATTAGATCCTATGTCATCTCGAAATATCACTGGGATCCAATGACGGGAATATGGCTGAATTTTATGTGCCAGGAAACGGTGTTTTTGGCACCTAGCCAACCCAGCAGGTACCCATGGTCCCAATGGTCCCGGGACCTAAGGGCGCCAAAGTCGACGAACAAGAGAAATATATTTGGATCATTTTGTTGACCCCCCAAGGACTTTGCCCTGAACGATTGGTTGTTCTTTTTCTTCCACCCCCCGTTAGTTATGGGGTGCATCCTAAATCAGAGGTTTCTTTTTTAGTCTTGACCGTCCGGCCGAGCCCATGGCCCCCAAGGGGGGGGGGCAACAGTGTACATATTTTTTTGGTGCCATGGTATTTTTTTTTGCATTTTTGCATTTTTTGGGCCATTTTCATGGAAACCCCCCAAAGCCCCCCCCTCCATTGCGTGGGTGGATGGGTGGGTGGGGGGACCCCCCTCCCCCCGGTCTTAAAAAAGCCCCAAATAATCCTCGAAACAAGCTTCTTTTATCCCAAAAATTAACACTCTCTGGGGTGCTTTGGAGGGGTAGTGTTTTCTTTTTGACCCCCATGTGCCGACACAGGGGTCCAAATGGCTATTTCCCTCTGCTTATTCTCCTGAGGCATGGCCTTTGATTTTCTTTTTGTTCCACCCCCCCCCTGTTGTTTATCTATTTTGTGGTGGGTTGTGGGGGACGGTGGGGGTCGGCAATGAAAATGATGGCAATTATGGGCTTTGAAGTTGTGAAGGCCATGGGGAAAAGATGGAACTGGGTATGGGAACAGCCTTCACCCCCCTTCTCCCCCCCACCCATCTGCATCCCGTCCATCCATCGTGCTCCAGGTCAATGTCCATTAATCAATAAAAAATCAATGGTTGGCAGATTTATCACCAAAAAAATTTGCGAACATGATTATTTTCAGAAAATTTTATACACCGAGTATTTTTAAAATTTTTTGAAATAATGTGGAAATTGCTCATCTTTTCCGCTTGAAACATGTCTGGGGGTGCCCCCAGTGCGGGGGGGGGGGGATGGTAGGTTTCCCACCTAGTCTCAGTTTACAACAGTGCAATTATGTCTAAACATCACATGATTGTTGATTGTGCATAATGCCAAACTTCTGCACTCATGATTCACTCGCATCACATTTCACACAATTGCGTTTTATTTGCCATGTGGTGCACCCCAAAATGTGAAACCGTATGCCGGATTTTCCAAGTTTTAGGGTAAAAAGCGACAAAGTCTTTGTTAGTCAGAAAAAAGGCGATGCCGTCGCATTTTCTACCCCAGCTTGGCAAATGCCGGGTGAGCGCAAGGATGCCGCCATTTCCCCGAAAAGGTTTTTTCCATTGGGTCGAAGGCCTTGGGGGTTGTGTGGTCGGTGGCCCTTGTGTGGGCAGCGTTTTGGAGGGTGCGGGAGCACAAAAATACACCACCTGTGGGGACGCAAATTTTTTTTAATAATGTGCCCTCGTCGGGGGGGGGAACCTCCCTCACTTGGAGGTTTGTTTTTGGCCACTTTCGGCTTTCCGCGGAGCAGAATTTTTTTGTTCGGAGAAAAGAGTTTCCCTTGCAAATCCCCCAGGTGGCGCCGGGCACACACCCCAGCAAGGAGGGCCGGAAAAGGTTTTTGAAGGAAGCTCTTCAGACATGAGGCAGCGTCGTACTCCCTCGAGGAAAAGCCGCCCGGGGAGGAAGGGACACTGAGGGCGAAGCAAAAATGACCTGCGAGGCACGCCTTGTTCACCCCCCAGGGGGAAAGGAGATAGGGCCCCCCCCGAGTTTTTGGAAGGGTGCCCCCCTCCCCTCCACTTCGGGAGCGACGTCAAACTTCGGCTCCTCGTGCCGGCTGTGCACTCTGGGATTGTCTTTGGCTCCGAACACTGGACGCGGGGGGTCCCCCTGGTTTTGCAAGGGACCCCCCCCGGAGATTCGCACTAAAGCCTTTGCCCGGGCAATTTGGAAGGATTTCAAACGGGAAGCGGTGGGGAAGTCCTTTTTAGCGCTGCCGGGGTGGCTCACGCTTGTGTGCTCCGACAAAAATATTTCCGCCGGGATAGTATTTTTTCGCCCGGAATCCCGGCTGTAGGGAGGAGATTATTTTTTATTTTTTTGAGGTCCTTTAGGACCCCATGAAAAAGCGCCAAAACCCCCACAGGGGGCAATATTCTATGCATTTTCTGACGATTTTTTACTTTTTTTTTGGAGGTCGGCTGACCCAGAAAAGTGGCTTTTTAAATTTTGTGTCAGAAAATGTGATTTCCCCCTGCTTTTTCAGGTCAAAACCAGGGGGGGGGTATTAATTTCTCACCGGAAGTCCCAAGGGGGCCAAAGTCGGCCCAAGGGGGGTACTATTTTTTGGGGGGGGGTTATTGGGGTGGAGGGCTCACAAAGGCTTTGTGGGGCTGCTGCGTTTCGGCGCAGGAAGGTGTAAGCAAAACAAAAAAATCTTGCGAGGTAAGCAAAACAATAAAATCTGCGCGCTGTCTCCCTAGCCCTAACCCTAAAGTGATCAGCTGACGATCAGCCAAAGATGGGGGGTCATGCGGCGACAGAAGTTGATAGTTTAGAGTTCGTCCAACTTTTACATGTACTCGGAAATTTTCTTTGGGGAGGGCGGTCTCCGCTGTGGAACAAATCGGACGAAGTGCAACAGGGGGCAGACGTCCTCTTTCACTCACCTGGCTCAAGCTCTCTCAAGGGCAGGGCTCACCCTGCCCTTGTGCTTCGCCCTCCTGGTCATCTCCTCCTGGTTCCCTAAAGGTTCCTGGAGTGCATAAGCCGGCGACGAATCACTCGGGATCCCAACGTCGTTTTTTTGAGGCCACTGGAAACGTTTGGGAGCTTCACCGTCGGTGTCCCTTCCCTCTTTGGGCAGTTTTTCCAGGGTGTTTGGAAAGACCTTGTGTGGCCACAGCTGGGCGGAGATGTAAAATGCTTTATACCTTTTTGCATAACAAATGGCATCAAAGAAAGTGTGCACTGTAGTTTTTTTCCCTCAGGCCATAGGGAATAGATCAAGTGCTCTTTGTGTCGTTACAGCCTCAGAAAAAATGCCAGCACCAAAGAGCAGCGGGTTATGCAAAAAGTGCGATGTCTGTGAAAGAGAGTTCTTTTCTCTTGCTGGATATCGTTCACATCGGTGCGAGAAAGGTGTTCGTTTTTTAATTTTCCTTGAAACTTCAGTTTTCTACAGGTGCACCGCGAATGCGGAACGGTCGCCGAGTTTTCACCGCAGCGCCTCAAGGTAAAGTTGCTTTTAGGAAACAAGCTTCAGGAACCCTGCATTCAGAAGCACCGCGACAAATTAATGGCCTCCCAGTTAAAGAAGTTACTGAGCTGTTGCATCAATTCACAGTTTGGAGTACTCAAGACATTTCAGAGGGAAGGTCGACTGCCAAAATAAGCAACACAACAGCTAGGCAAGTGTGTGGCACGGTACACCGATTAGCTTCATTTCATGAAGACCGGCTGACATTCACAAAGGAGAGCATTTTTGAGTTCTCAAAGGATTTGATTTCAAAAGGAAGAAGAAACAAATATGTGGCTGACCAGGTATTTAATCCACTGATGCACTACCACAAAAATTGTTATCAGGTGCACAATTTGATATGCTTCTCAAGATTTTGGAGCCTGAAGTTTTCATGGCCTGAAGCTGAGCTGTCAAATTTTCTATCCTCTATGAAGTCGTTGACCTCCAGCCTTCTTCATTCACGAGAGGATCGTGCTTCTGGTAAGTATGAACACGTTCAATCCAGGCTTGGGCACTGACCGCAGTTATCTGCAGGTTATTAGGTAGTGTCACTTTGAACAGGTACCGGCACAAGAAAACGGTGTTAATTTTGTGATTTGTTCCGCAAAGTTCCCTGGTGAGATTGCAGTGGTGGTTTGGTAGTCGCAAAAAATCATTTTAAATTTGTGGCATAATTGAAATTGGAATTCACTGCATCCATGAAAAAAAAACGAAACTTTGTCGAAAGTACAAAGGTTTTGTGAGTTCCACCAATATTTCAAAAACGTTTTTTTTTTATATTTTCAAGGAAGTTGACCATTGTGCCACAATTTTTGACATTTCATGACCTTTGAGGCATTTCTTAACTTACATTGTTCCTCAAGCCTGTGCTCGATACCAACGTACGAGAGCGTGCTGCAAAGCTTTCTCGCTTTCAAAGACAAGGTCTTCCAAATGGATGCACGTGGACAGTTGACGACAGACAATTTGTGGTGCGTGCAAGACTGTCTGGTGCTTGGTCTTCAGATTTTGATTCCTCCACTTCGTGGAAAACCTTTTTGGGCACTGCAGGCGTTGAATTCGCCATCCACAAGTATCCCCTTGACCTTTTTCATGCACAACATCCATTTTCTTCAGATTCATACAATATTTCTCCAGAGAAGACAGAGCTGTTCATAAGGAGGCATAAGACGCACAGGACAACAGGTGATGTGACTTTGGAGCTACCAAAGGATGCTGAGGAACTTTTCAAGCTGTGGGTGTTGAAGTACAGGCCAATGGCAGTTCATCGAACATGGCATTAACACAATGGGTTATAAAGTCATACTTTTTCTGATAATTTCCATAACTTTTTTTGGGTTAAACACCGCAACGTACATTCTTATAAACCTTTTCTACCTTCTTCCATTTGAAGGTGAGGTGAGCGTGTTGGTGCAAAACCCTTATCACTGTTCGACTCCCTGCTACAAGTTTCGGTAAATGCCATGAAATTATCTCAACATAGAGCACGATTATGTGTTTTGCAGTCCTGCCAGGGGGAAGCCAATTTACGTGAAGGGCTTCAGTATGTACTTCAAGACAGCAGCCCAAGATCACTTGGGTGTTTCACTCAACCTGCAAATTGCCCGGCGAATGTTTGCTGTGGGTGTGCTTACTATTTTTCCCCCCTTGCTATGAACATCCGTCACAGACTACTTGAGGGAGAACCCGGCCAATGAACATATTGCCTTCCTTGGTGAAGCAATGCTCACCAGTGAAAAGTGCATTAAGGAAACATACTGCTACCAATCAAGGAAGAGGCAAGCCATGGACCAGGTATAAATCGTGCAAAAATGAATAAACCACAATTTCCATTCCTGCAGGTGTTGAACCACATTCAATGCAAGAAGCAAAAACTGCGCGGAGATGCATCCGTTTGACAACACTGCTCAGCTCGTGCGCACAAAGGTGGGACTGGCAGGTAGGTAAGCAGGGAAAGGACTTCCTGTCACACCAGATGAATATCATCTCTCCTTGCCGTCAGTTTGACTTTTGTGCTTGTCTTGCTGATTCAAACAAGGGCAGGACTTGACCGAAAATTTATTCAGGTTTATATTTCTGTGGAAATTTCAAATGTTTTCATGAAAAAAAAAGCGGGGCAATTTTCTTTTGAAGAATCAGGCTTTTCAATGTGTGTTATTTAAGTCCGTGGGAGAATAAATCAAAAGAGGACCGGGGTGGAAACCAAAAATGAGGAGCATCCAACGTCAATGCCGGATTGTTTATCAAATTTGCGGGTTTCTATCTGGCGGGACTTGACCAAGCTGTTTCTGGGCTGTACTACCACGTTTTTGGGACCCAGCCAGCCCAGCCGGTACCCATGGTCCCGGGCACCTAAGACGGCCTTTTTGAGCGTAAGAGTTGCCTAAAAATCGATTCTCGCACCCTTTAGGACTTGTTTGAGCCCTTCAGGGGTCACTAGATCCTACGTGATCTCAAAATATCACTAACAAAAGGGATCCAATGGCGGGAATATGTCTGAACCTTATGTGCCAGGAAACACTGTTTTTGGCACCCAGCCAGCCCAGCCGGTACCCATGGTCCCGGGCACCTAAGACGGCCTTTTTGAGCGTAAGAGTTGCCTAAAAATCGATTCTCGCACCCTTTAGGACTTGTTTGAGCCCTTCAGGGGTCACTAGATCCTACGTGATCTCAAAATATCACTAACAAAAGGGATCCAATGGCGGGAATATGTCTGAACCTTATGTGCCAGGAAACACTGTTTTTGGCACCCAGCCAGCCCAGCCGGTACCCATGGTCCCGGGCACCTAAGACGGCCTTTTTGAGCGTAAGAGTTGCCTAAAAATCGATTCTCGCACCCTTTAGGACTTGTTTGAGCCCTTCAGGGGTCACTAGATCCTACGTGATCTCAAAATATCACTAACAAAAGGGATCCAATGGCGGGAATATGTCTGAACCTTATGTGCCAGGAAACACTGTTTTTGGCACCCAGCCAGCCCAGCCGGTACCCATGGTCCCGGGCACCTAAGACGGCCTTTTTGAGCGTAAGAGTTGCCTAAAAATCGATTCTCGCACCCTTTAGGACTTGTTTGAGCCCTTCAGGGGTCACTAGATCCTACGTGATCTCAAAATATCACTAACAAAAGGGATCCAATGGCGGGAATATGTCTGAACCTTATGTGCCAGGAAACACTGTTTTTGGCACCCAGCCAGCCCAGCCGGTACCCATGGTCCCGGGCACCTAAGACGGCCTTTTTGAGCGTAAGAGTTGCCTAAAAATCGATTCTCGCACCCTTTAGGACTTGTTTGAGCCCTTCAGGGGTCACTAGATCCTACGTGATCTCAAAATATCACTAACAAAAGGGATCCAATGGCGGGAATATGTCTGAACCTTATGTGCCAGGAAACACTGTTTTTGGCACCCAGCCAGCCCAGCCGGTACCCATGGTCCCGGGCACCTAAGACGGCCTTTTTGAGCGTAAGAGTTGCCTAAAAATCGATTCTCGCACCCTTTAGGACTTGTTTGAGCCCTTCAGGGGTCACTAGATCCTACGTGATCTCAAAATATCACTAACAAAAGGGATCCAATGGCGGGAATATGTCTGAACCTTATGTGCCAGGAAACACTGTTTTTGGCACCCAGCCAGCCCAGCCGGTACCCATGGTCCCGGGCACCTAAGACGGCCTTTTTGAGCGTAAGAGTTGCCTAAAAATCGATTCTCGCACCCTTTAGGACTTGTTTGAGCCCTTCAGGGGTCACTAGATCCTACGTGATCTCAAAATATCACTAACAAAAGGGATCCAATGGCGGGAATATGTCTGAACCTTATGTGCCAGGAAACACTGTTTTTGGCACCCAGCCAGCCCAGCCGGTACCCATGGTCCCGGGCACCTAAGACGGCCTTTTTGAGCGTAAGAGTTGCCTAAAAATCGATTCTCGCACCCTTTAGGACTTGTTTGAGCCCTTCAGGGGTCACTAGATCCTACGTGATCTCAAAATATCACTAACAAAAGGGATCCAATGGCGGGAATATGTCTGAACCTTATGTGCCAGGAAACACTGTTTTTGGCACAGCCAGCCCAGCCGGTACCCATGGTCCCGGGCACCTAAGACGGCCTTTTTGAGCGTAAGAGTTGCCTAAAAATCGATTCTCGCACCCTTTAGGACTTGTTTGAGCCCTTCAGGGGTCACTAGATCCTACGTGATCTCAAAATATCACTAACAAAAGGGATCCAATGGCGGGAATATGTCTGAACCTTATGTGCCAGGAAACACTGTTTTTGGCACCCAGCCAGCCCAGCCGGTACCCATGGTCCCGGGCACCTAAGACGGCCTTTTTGAGCGTAAGAGTTGCCTAAAAATCGATTCTCGCACCCTTTAGGACTTGTTTGAGCCCTTCAGGGTCACTAGATCCTACGTGATCTCAAAATATCACTAACAAAAGGGATCCAATGGCGGGAATATGTCTGAACCTTATGTGCCAGGAAACACTGTTTTTGGCACCCAGCCAGCCCAGCCGGTACCCATGGTCCCGGGCACCTAAGACGGCCTTTTTGAGCGTAAGAGTTGCCTAAAAATCGATTCTCGCACCCTTTAGGACTTGTTTGAGCCCTTCAGGGGTCACTAGATCCTACGTGATCTCAAAATATCACTAACAAAAGGGATCCAATGGCGGGAATATGTCTGAACCTTATGTGCCAGGAAACACTGTTTTGGCACCCAGCCAGCCCAGCCGGTACCCATGGTCCCGGGCACCTAAGACGGCCTTTTTGAGCGTAAGAGTTGCCTAAAAATCGATTCTCGCACCCTTTAGGACTTGTTTGAGCCCTTCAGGGGTCACTAGATCCTACGTGATCTCAAAATATCACTAACAAAAGGGATCCAATGGCGGGAATATGTCTGAACCTTATGTGCCAGGAAACACTGTTTTTGGCACCCAGCCAGCCCAGCCGGTACCCATGGTCCCGGGCACCTAAGACGGCCTTTTTGAGCGTAAGAGTTGCCTAAAATCGATTCTCGCACCCTTTAGGACTTGTTTGAGCCCTTCAGGGGTCACTAGATCCTACGTGATCTCAAAATATCACTAACAAAAGGGATCCAATGGCGGGAATATGTCTGAACCTATGTGCAG
>CAAHFI011566364.1:0-21276 GCA_900893395.1 Euglena gracilis
GGCCGGCCGGCGACCCGCCGGCCCGGCGGCCCGGCCGTGGCCCGGCGGCCCGGCCGGCGACCCGGCGGCCCGGCGGCCCGGCCGGCGACCCGGCGGCCCGGCGGCCCCGGCGGCCCGGCGGTCCGGCCGGCGGCCCGGGCGGCCTCGGCCGGCAGGCGGCCCGGCGGCTCAGTAGCCCGGCGACCCAGCAGCCCGGCCCGGCCGTCCTGGGCTGGGAGGGGGTTGAAAAACGCTCATTTTCGATTTTTTTCAATTTTTTTGACCCAAAGTCAATGGGTGCGGCCCAAACGGGGCGCTGGCGGGTCGAAAAACGTCCTTTTCGGCTCAAAAACAGAGGCCAAAAAAGCATCGTTTGGGACAAAAATTTCGACATTTTTTCGACTTTTTGACCCGGTTTTGACCCACCCAAAGTGATGGGTTGGCGCCCAAAACGGGCGCTGGCGGGTCGAAAAAAACGCTCGTTTTCGGCTCAAAAACAGTTTTTCCGGGTGGAGGCCAAAAAGCATCGTTTGGGCAAACAAAATTTTCGACTTTTTTCGACGTTTTTGACCCGGTTTTGACCACCAAAGTGAATGGGTGGCGGCCCAAAACGGGGCGCTGGCGGGTCGAAAAACGCTCGTTTTCAGCTCAAAACCAGTTTTTCCGGTCCGGGAGGCCAAAAAGCATCGTTTGGGCAAAAAAAAATTTTCGACTTTTTTCGACGTTTTTGACCCGGTTTTGACCCAAAGTGAATGGGTTGGCGGCCCAAAACGGGGCGCTGGCGGGTCGAAAAACGCTCGTTTTTCGGCTCAAAAACAGTTTTTCTGGGTCCTGGGTTCGGACAAAAATTTTTTTTTGATTTTTTTCGACGTTTTTGACCCGGTTTTGACCAAAGTAATGGGTGGCGGCCCAAAACGGGGCGCTGGCGGCTCAAAACAGTTTTTCCGGGTCCGGGAGGCCAAAAACATCGTTTGGGCAAAAAAATTTTTCGATTTTTTCGACGTTTTTGACCCGGTTTGACCCAAAGTGCAATGGGTTGGCGGCCCAAAACGGGGCGCTGGCGGTCGAAAAACGCTCGTTTTCAGCTCAAAGCCAGTTTTTTCCGGGTCCGGGCGGCCAAAAACATCGTTTCGGGCAAAAAAAATTTTCGACTTTTTTCGACTTTTTTTGACCGGTTTTGACCAAAGTGAATGGGTTGGCGGCCCAAAACGGGCGCTGGCGGGTCGAAAAACGCTCGTTTTCGGCTCAAAACAGTTTTTCCGGGTCCGGGAGGCCAAAAAACATCGTTTCGGGCAAAAAAATTTCGATTTTTTCGACTTTTTGACCTGGTTTGACCCAAATGAATGGGTTGGCGGCCCAAAACGGGGGCGGGCGGGTCGAAAAACGCTCGTTTTCGGCTCAAAACAGTTTTTCCGGGTCCGGGAGGCCAAAAAACATCGTTTCGGGCAAAAAATTTTTTTTTGATTTTTTTTCGATTTTTTCGACTTTTTGGACCCGGTTTTGACCCAAAGTGAATGGGTTGGCGGCCCAAAACGGGCGCTGGCGGGTCGAAAAACGCTCGTTTTGCTCAAAAACAGTTTTTCCGGGTCCGGGAGGCCAAAAACATCGTTTCGGGCAAAAAAAATTTTTCGATTTTTTCGACTTTTTTGACCCGGTTTTGACCCAAAGTCAATGGTTGGCGGCCCAAAACGGGGCGCTGGCGGTCGAAAAACGCTCGTTTTCGGCTCAAAAACAGTTTTTCCGGGTCCGGGAGGCCAAAAAACATCGTTTCGGGCAAAAAAAATTTTCGATTTTTTTCGACTTTTTGACCCGGTTGACACAAGTCAATGGAGTTGGCGGCCCAAAACGGGCGCTGGCGGGTCGAAAACGCTCGTTTTCAGCTCAAAACAGTTTTCCGGGTCCGGCGGCCAAAAAAGCATCGTTTCGGGCAAAAAAAATTTTTCGATTTTTTTCGACTTTTTTGACCCGGTTTTGACCCAAAGTCAATGGGTTGGCGGCCCAAAACGGGGCGCTGGCGGGTCGAAAAACGCTCGTTTTCGGCTCAAAAACAGTTTTTCTGGGTCTGGGTTCGGGACAAAATTTTTTTGATTTTTTTTCGACTTTTTTGACCCGGTTTTTGACCCAAAGTATGGGTTGGCGGCCCAAAACGGGGCGCTGGCGGCTCAAAACAGTTTTTCCGGGTCCGGGAGGCCAAAAAGCATCGTTTCGGGCAAAAAAAATTTTTTCGATTTTTTTCGACTTTTTTGACCCGGTTTTGACCCAAAAGTCAATGGGTTGGCGGCCCAAAACGGGGCGCTGGCGGTCGAAAAACGCTCGTTTTCGGCTCAAAACAGTTTTTGGGTCCGGGAGGCCAAAAAACATCGTTCGGCAAAAAAATTTTCGATTTTTTCGACTTTTTTGACCGGTTTGACCCAAAGTCAATGGGTCGGCGGCCCAAAACGGGGCGCTGGCGGGTCGAAAAACGCTCGTTTTCGGCTCAAAAACAGTTTTTCGGGTCCGGGAGGCCAAAAACATCGTTTCGGGCAAAAAATTTTTGATTTTTTCGATTTTTTTCGACTTTTTTGACCCGGTTTTGACCCAAAGTCAATGGGTCGGCGGCCCAAAACGGGGCGCTGGCGGGTCGAAAAACGCTCGTTTTCGGCTCAAAACAGTTTTTGGGTCCGGGAGGCCAAAAACATCGTTTCGGGCAAAAAAAATTTTTTCGATTTTTTTCGACTTTTTTGACCCGGTTTTGACCCAAAGTCAATGGGTCGGCGGCCCAAAACGGGGCGCTGGCGGGTCGAAAAACGCTCGTTTTCGGCTCAAAAACAGTTTTTCCGGGTCCGGGAGGCCAAAAAACATCGTTTCGGGCAAAAAATTTTTTTCGATTTTTTCGACTTTTTTGACCCGGTTTTGACCCAAAGTCAATGGGTCGGCGGCCCAAAACGGGGCGCTGGCGGGTCGAAAAACGCTCGTTTTCGGCTCAAAAACAGTTTTTCCGGGTCCGGGAGGCCAAAAAACATCGTTTCGGGCAAAAAAATTTTTTCGATTTTTTTCGACTTTTTTGACCCGGTTTTGACCCAAAGTCAATGGGTCGGCGGCCCAAAACGGGGCGCTGGCGGGTCGAAAAACGCTCGTTTTCGGCTCAAAAACAGTTTTTCCGGGTCCGGGAGGCCAAAAAACATCGTTTCGGGCAAAAAAATTTTTTCGATTTTTTTCGACTTTTTGACCCGGTTTGACCCAAAGTCAATGGGTCGGCGGCCCAAAACGGGGCGCTGGCGGGTCGAAAAACGCTCGTTTTCGGCTCAAAACAGTTTTTCCGGGTCCGGGAGGCCAAAAAACATCGTTTCGGGCAAAAAATTTTTTTCGATTTTTTTCGACTTTTTTGACCCGGTTTTGACCCAAAGTCAATGGGTCGGCGGCCCAAAACGGGGCGCTGGCGGGTCGAAAAACGCTCGTTTTCGGCTCAAAAACAGTTTTTCCGGGTCCGGGAGGCCAAAAAACATCGTTTCGGGCAAAAAAAATTTTGATTTTTTTCGACTTTTTGACCCGGTTTTGACCCAAAGTCAATGGGTCGGCGGCCCAAAACGGGGCGCTGGCGGGTCGAAAAACGCTCGTTTTCGGCTCAAAAACAGTTTTTCCGGGTCCGGGAGGCCAAAAAACATCGTTTCGGGCAAAAAAATTTTTTCGATTTTTTTCGACTTTTTTGACCCGGTTTTGACCCAAAGTCAATGGGTCGGCGGCCCAAAACGGGGCGCTGGCGGGTCGAAAAACGCTCGTTTTCGGCTCAAAAACAGTTTTTCCGGGTCCGGGAGGCCAAAAAACATCGTTTCGGGCAAAAAAATTTTTTCGATTTTTTTCGACTTTTTTGACCCGGTTTTGACCCAAAGTCAATGGGTCGGCGGCCCAAAACGGGGCGCTGGCGGGTCGAAAAACGCTCGTTTTCGGCTCAAAAACAGTTTTTCCGGGTCCGGGAGGCCAAAAAACATCGTTTCGGGCAAAAAAAATTTTTTCGATTTTTTTCGACTTTTTTGACCCGGTTTTGACCCAAAGTCAATGGGTCGGCGGCCCAAAACGGGGCGCTGGCGGGTCGAAAAACGCTCGTTTTCGGCTCAAAAACAGTTTTTCCGGGTCCGGGAGGCCAAAAAACATCGTTTCGGGCAAAAAAATTTTTTCGATTTTTTTCGACTTTTTTGACCCGGTTTTGACCCAAAGTCAATGGGTCGGCGGCCCAAAACGGGGCGCTGGCGGGTCGAAAAACGCTCGTTTTCGGCTCAAAAACAGTTTTTCCGGGTCCGGGAGGCCAAAAAACATCGTTTCGGGCAAAAAAATTTTTTCGATTTTTTTCGACTTTTTTGACCCGGTTTTGACCCAAAGTCAATGGGTCGGCGGCCCAAAACGGGGCGCTGGCGGGTCGAAAAACGCTCGTTTTCGGCTCAAAAACAGTTTTTCCGGGTCCGGGAGGCCAAAAAACATCGTTTCGGGCAAAAAAATTTTTTCGATTTTTTTCGACTTTTTTGACCCGGTTTTGACCCAAAGTCAATGGGTCGGCGGCCCAAAACGGGGCGCTGGCGGGTCGAAAAACGCTCGTTTTCGGCTCAAAAACAGTTTTTCCGGGTCCGGGAGGCCAAAAAACATCGTTTCGGGCAAAAAAAATTTTTTCGATTTTTTTCGACTTTTTGACCCGGTTTTGACCCAAAGTCAATGGGTCGGCGGCCCAAAACGGGGCGCTGGCGGGTCGAAAAACGCTCGTTTTCGGCTCAAAAACAGTTTTTCCGGGTCCGGGAGGCCAAAAAACATCGTTTCGGGCAAAAAAATTTTTTCGATTTTTTTCGACTTTTTTGACCCGGTTTTGACCCAAAGTCAATGGGTCGGCGGCCCAAAACGGGGCGCTGGCGGGTCGAAAAACGCTCGTTTTCGGCTCAAAAACAGTTTTTCCGGGTCCGGGAGGCCAAAAAACATCGTTTCGGGCAAAAAAATTTTTTCGATTTTTTTCGACTTTTTTGACCCGGTTTTGACCCAAAGTCAATGGGTCGGCGGCCCAAAACGGGGCGCTGGCGGGTCGAAAAACGCTCGTTTTCGGCTCAAAAACAGTTTTTCCGGGTCCGGGAGGCCAAAAAACATCGTTTCGGGCAAAAAAATTTTTCGATTTTTTTCGACTTTTTTGACCCGGTTTTGACCCAAAGTCAATGGGTCGGCGGCCCAAAACGGGGCGCTGGCGGGTCGAAAAACGCTCGTTTTCGGCTCAAAAACAGTTTTTCCGGGTCCGGGAGGCCAAAAAACATCGTTTCGGGCAAAAAAAATTTTTTCGATTTTTTTCGACTTTTTTGACCCGGTTTTGACCCAAAGTCAATGGGTCGGCGGCCCAAAACGGGGCGCTGGCGGGTCGAAAAACGCTCGTTTTCGGCTCAAAAACAGTTTTTCCGGGTCCGGGAGGCCAAAAAACATCGTTTCGGGCAAAAAAATTTTTTCGATTTTTTTCGACTTTTTTGACCCGGTTTTGACCCAAAGTCAATGGGTCGGCGGCCCAAAACGGGGCGCTGGCGGGTCGAAAAACGCTCGTTTTCGGCTCAAAAACAGTTTTTCCGGGTCCGGGAGGCCAAAAAACATCGTTTCGGGCAAAAAAATTTTTTCGATTTTTTTCGACTTTTTTGACCCGGTTTTGACCCAAAGTCAATGGGTCGGCGGCCCAAAACGGGGCGCTGGCGGGTCGAAAAACGCTCGTTTTCGGCTCAAAAACAGTTTTTCCGGGTCCGGGAGGCCAAAAAACATCGTTTCGGGCAAAAAAATTTTTTCGATTTTTTTCGACTTTTTTGACCCGGTTTTGACCCAAAGTCAATGGGTCGGCGGCCCAAAACGGGGCGCTGGCGGGTCGAAAAACGCTCGTTTTCGGCTCAAAAACAGTTTTTCCGGGTCCGGGAGGCCAAAAAACATCGTTTCGGGCAAAAAAATTTTTTCGATTTTTTTCGACTTTTTTGACCCGGTTTTGACCCAAAGTCAATGGGTCGGCGGCCCAAAACGGGGCGCTGGCGGGTCGAAAAACGCTCGTTTTCGGCTCAAAAACAGTTTTTCCGGGTCCGGGAGGCCAAAAAACATCGTTTCGGGCAAAAAAATTTTTTCGATTTTTTTCGACTTTTTTGACCCGGTTTTGACCCAAAGTCAATGGGTCGGCGGCCCAAAACGGGGCGCTGGCGGGTCGAAAAACGCTCGTTTTCGGCTCAAAAACAGTTTTTCCGGGTCCGGGAGGCCAAAAAACATCGTTTCGGGCAAAAAAATTTTTTTTTTTTTCGACTTTTTTGACCCGGTTTTGACCCAAAGTCAATGGGTCGGCGGCCCAAAACGGGGCGCTGGCGGGTCGAAAAACGCTCGTTTTCGGCTCAAAAACAGTTTTTCCGGGTCCGGGAGGCCAAAAAACATCGTTTCGGGCAAAAAAATTTTTTCGATTTTTTTCGACTTTTTTGACCCGGTTTTGACCCAAAGTCAATGGGTCGGCGGCCCAAAACGGGGCGCTGGCGGGTCGAAAAACGCTCGTTTTCGGCTCAAAAACAGTTTTTCCGGGTCCGGGAGGCCAAAAAACATCGTTTCGGGCAAAAAAAATTTTTTCGATTTTTTTCGACTTTTTTGACCCGGTTTTGACCCAAAGTCAATGGGTCGGCGGCCCAAAACGGGGCGCTGGCGGGTCGAAAAACGCTCGTTTTCGGCTCAAAAACAGTTTTTCCGGGTCCGGGAGGCCAAAAAACATCGTTTCGGGCAAAAAAATTTTTCGATTTTTTTCGACTTTTTTGACCCGGTTTTGACCCAAAGTCAATGGGTCGGCGGCCCAAAACGGGGCGCTGGCGGGTCGAAAAACGCTCGTTTTCGGCTCAAAAACAGTTTTTCCGGGTCCGGGAGGCCAAAAAACATCGTTTCGGGCAAAAAAATTTTTCGATTTTTTTCGACTTTTTTGACCCGGTTTTGACCCAAAGTCAATGGGTCGGCGGCCCAAAACGGGGCGCTGGCGGGTCGAAAAACGCTCGTTTTCGGCTCAAAAACAGTTTTTCCGGGTCCGGGAGGCCAAAAAACATCGTTTCGGGCAAAAAAATTTTTTCGATTTTTTTCGACTTTTTTGACCCGGTTTTGACCCAAAGTCAATGGGTCGGCGGCCCAAAACGGGGCGCTGGCGGGTCGAAAAACGCTCGTTTTCGGCTCAAAAACAGTTTTTCCGGGTCCGGGAGGCCAAAAAACATCGTTTCGGGCAAAAAAATTTTTTCGATTTTTTTCGACTTTTTTGACCCGGTTTTGACCCAAAGTCAATGGGTCGGCGGCCCAAAACGGGGCGCTGGCGGGTCGAAAAACGCTCGTTTTCGGCTCAAAAACAGTTTTTCCGGGTCCGGGAGGCCAAAAAACATCGTTTCGGGCAAAAAAATTTTTTCGATTTTTTTCGACTTTTTTGACCCGGTTTTGACCCAAAGTCAATGGGTCGGCGGCCCAAAACGGGGCGCTGGCGGGTCGAAAAACGCTCGTTTTCGGCTCAAAAACAGTTTTTCCGGGTCCGGGAGGCCAAAAAACATCGTTTCGGGCAAAAAAATTTTTTCGATTTTTTTCGACTTTTTTGACCCGGTTTTGACCCAAAGTCAATGGGTCGGCGGCCCAAAACGGGGCGCTGGCGGGTCGAAAAACGCTCGTTTTCGGCTCAAAAACAGTTTTTCCGGGTCCGGGAGGCCAAAAAACATCGTTTCGGGCAAAAAAAATTTTTTCGATTTTTTTCGACTTTTTTGACCCGGTTTTGACCCAAAGTCAATGGGTCGGCGGCCCAAAACGGGGCGCTGGCGGGTCGAAAAACGCTCGTTTTCGGCTCAAAAACAGTTTTTCCGGGTCCGGGAGGCCAAAAAACATCGTTTCGGGCAAAAAAAATTTTTTCGATTTTTTTCGACTTTTTTGACCCGGTTTTGACCCAAAGTCAATGGGTCGGCGGCCCAAAACGGGGCGCTGGCGGGTCGAAAAACGCTCGTTTTCGGCTCAAAAACAGTTTTTCCGGGTCCGGGAGGCCAAAAAACATCGTTTCGGGCAAAAAAATTTTTTCGATTTTTTTCGACTTTTTTGACCCGGTTTTGACCCAAAGTCAATGGGTCGGCGGCCCAAAACGGGGCGCTGGCGGGTCGAAAAACGCTCGTTTTCGGCTCAAAAACAGTTTTTCCGGGTCCGGGAGGCCAAAAAACATCGTTTCGGGCAAAAAAAATTTTTTCGATTTTTTTCGACTTTTTTGACCCGGTTTTGACCCAAAGTCAATGGGTCGGCGGCCCAAAACGGGGCGCTGGCGGGTCGAAAAACGCTCGTTTTCGGCTCAAAAACAGTTTTTCCGGGTCCGGGAGGCCAAAAAACATCGTTTCGGGCAAAAAAAATTTTTTCGATTTTTTTCGACTTTTTTGACCCGGTTTTGACCCAAAGTCAATGGGTCGGCGGCCCAAAACGGGGCGCTGGCGGGTCGAAAAACGCTCGTTTTCGGCTCAAAAACAGTTTTTCCGGGTCCGGGAGGCCAAAAAACATCGTTTCGGGCAAAAAAATTTTTCGATTTTTTTCGACTTTTTTGACCCGGTTTTGACCCAAAGTCAATGGGTCGGCGGCCCAAAACGGGGCGCTGGCGGGTCGAAAAACGCTCGTTTTCGGCTCAAAAACAGTTTTTCCGGGTCCGGGAGGCCAAAAAACATCGTTTCGGGCAAAAAAATTTTTTCGATTTTTTTCGACTTTTTTGACCCGGTTTTGACCCAAAGTCAATGGGTCGGCGGCCCAAAACGGGGCGCTGGCGGGTCGAAAAACGCTCGTTTTCGGCTCAAAAACAGTTTTTCCGGGTCCGGGAGGCCAAAAAACATCGTTTCGGGCAAAAAAATTTTTTCGATTTTTTTCGACTTTTTTGACCCGGTTTTGACCCAAAGTCAATGGGTCGGCGGCCCAAAACGGGGCGCTGGCGGGTCGAAAAACGCTCGTTTTCGGCTCAAAAACAGTTTTTCCGGGTCCGGGAGGCCAAAAAACATCGTTTCGGGCAAAAAAATTTTTTCGATTTTTTTCGACTTTTTTGACCCGGTTTTGACCCAAAGTCAATGGGTCGGCGGCCCAAAACGGGGCGCTGGCGGGTCGAAAAACGCTCGTTTTCGGCTCAAAAACAGTTTTTCCGGGTCCGGGAGGCCAAAAAACATCGTTTCGGGCAAAAAAATTTTTTCGATTTTTTTCGACTTTTTTGACCCGGTTTTGACCCAAAGTCAATGGGTCGGCGGCCCAAAACGGGGCGCTGGCGGGTCGAAAAACGCTCGTTTTCGGCTCAAAAACAGTTTTTCCGGGTCCGGGAGGCCAAAAAACATCGTTTCGGGCAAAAAAAATTTTTTTTTTTTTCGACTTTTTTTTTTGACCCAAAGTCAATGGGTCGGCGGCCCAAAACGGGGCGCTGGCGGGTCGAAAAACGCTCGTTTTCGGCTCAAAAACAGTTTTTCCGGGTCCGGGAGGCCAAAAAACATCGTTTCGGGCAAAAAAAATTTTTTCGATTTTTTTCGACTTTTTTGACCCGGTTTTGACCCAAAGTCAATGGGTCGGCGGCCCAAAACGGGGCGCTGGCGGGTCGAAAAACGCTCGTTTTCGGCTCAAAAACAGTTTTTCCGGGTCCGGGAGGCCAAAAAACATCGTTTCGGGCAAAAAAATTTTTCGATTTTTTTCGACTTTTTTGACCCGGTTTTGACCCAAAGTCAATGGGTCGGCGGCCCAAAACGGGGCGCTGGCGGGTCGAAAAACGCTCGTTTTCGGCTCAAAAACAGTTTTTCCGGGTCCGGGAGGCCAAAAAACATCGTTTCGGGCAAAAAAAATTTTTCGATTTTTTTCGACTTTTTTGACCCGGTTTTGACCCAAAGTCAATGGGTCGGCGGCCCAAAACGGGGCGCTGGCGGGTCGAAAAACGCTCGTTTTCGGCTCAAAAACAGTTTTTCCGGGTCCGGGAGGCCAAAAAACATCGTTTCGGGCAAAAAAATTTTTCGATTTTTTTCGACTTTTTTGACCCGGTTTTGACCCAAAGTCAATGGGTCGGCGGCCCAAAACGGGGCGCTGGCGGGTCGAAAAACGCTCGTTTTCGGCTCAAAAACAGTTTTTCCGGGTCCGGGAGGCCAAAAAACATCGTTTCGGGCAAAAAAATTTTTTCGATTTTTTTCGACTTTTTTGACCCGGTTTTGACCCAAAGTCAATGGGTCGGCGGCCCAAAACGGGGCGCTGGCGGGTCGAAAAACGCTCGTTTTCGGCTCAAAAACAGTTTTTCCGGGTCCGGGAGGCCAAAAAACATCGTTTCGGGCAAAAAAAATTTTTTCGATTTTTTTCGACTTTTTTGACCCGGTTTTGACCCAAAGTCAATGGGTCGGCGGCCCAAAACGGGGCGCTGGCGGGTCGAAAAACGCTCGTTTTCGGCTCAAAAACAGTTTTTCCGGGTCCGGGAGGCCAAAAAACATCGTTTCGGGCAAAAAAATTTTTTCGATTTTTTTCGACTTTTTTGACCCGGTTTTGACCCAAAGTCAATGGGTCGGCGGCCCAAAACGGGGCGCTGGCGGGTCGAAAAACGCTCGTTTTCGGCTCAAAAACAGTTTTTCCGGGTCCGGGAGGCCAAAAAACATCGTTTCGGGCAAAAAAAATTTTTTCGATTTTTTTCGACTTTTTTGACCCGGTTTTGACCCAAAGTCAATGGGTCGGCGGCCCAAAACGGGGCGCTGGCGGGTCGAAAAACGCTCGTTTTCGGCTCAAAAACAGTTTTTCCGGGTCCGGGAGGCCAAAAAACATCGTTTCGGGCAAAAAAATTTTTCGATTTTTTTCGACTTTTTTGACCCGGTTTTGACCCAAAGTCAATGGGTCGGCGGCCCAAAACGGGGCGCTGGCGGGTCGAAAAACGCTCGTTTTCGGCTCAAAAACAGTTTTTCCGGGTCCGGGAGGCCAAAAAACATCGTTTCGGGCAAAAAAATTTTTTCGATTTTTTTCGACTTTTTTGACCCGGTTTTGACCCAAAGTCAATGGGTCGGCGGCCCAAAACGGGGCGCTGGCGGGTCGAAAAACGCTCGTTTTCGGCTCAAAAACAGTTTTTCCGGGTCCGGGAGGCCAAAAAACATCGTTTCGGGCAAAAAAAATTTTTTCGATTTTTTTCGACTTTTTTGACCCGGTTTTGACCCAAAGTCAATGGGTCGGCGGCCCAAAACGGGGCGCTGGCGGGTCGAAAAACGCTCGTTTTCGGCTCAAAAACAGTTTTTCCGGGTCCGGGAGGCCAAAAAACATCGTTTCGGGCAAAAAAAATTTTTTCGATTTTTTTCGACTTTTTTGACCCGGTTTTGACCCAAAGTCAATGGGTCGGCGGCCCAAAACGGGGCGCTGGCGGGTCGAAAAACGCTCGTTTTCGGCTCAAAAACAGTTTTTCCGGGTCCGGGAGGCCAAAAAACATCGTTTCGGGCAAAAAAAATTTTTCGATTTTTTTCGACTTTTTTGACCCGGTTTTGACCCAAAGTCAATGGGTCGGCGGCCCAAAACGGGGCGCTGGCGGGTCGAAAAACGCTCGTTTTCGGCTCAAAAACAGTTTTTCCGGGTCCGGGAGGCCAAAAAACATCGTTTCGGGCAAAAAAAATTTTTTCGATTTTTTTCGACTTTTTTGACCCGGTTTTGACCCAAAGTCAATGGGTCGGCGGCCCAAAACGGGGCGCTGGCGGGTCGAAAAACGCTCGTTTTCGGCTCAAAAACAGTTTTTCCGGGTCCGGGAGGCCAAAAAACATCGTTTCGGGCAAAAAAAATTTTTTCGATTTTTTTCGACTTTTTTGACCCGGTTTTGACCCAAAGTCAATGGGTCGGCGGCCCAAAACGGGGCGCTGGCGGGTCGAAAAACGCTCGTTTTCGGCTCAAAAACAGTTTTTCCGGGTCCGGGAGGCCAAAAAACATCGTTTCGGGCAAAAAAAATTTTTCGATTTTTTTCGACTTTTTTGACCCGGTTTTGACCCAAAGTCAATGGGTCGGCGGCCCAAAACGGGGCGCTGGCGGGTCGAAAAACGCTCGTTTTCGGCTCAAAAACAGTTTTTCCGGGTCCGGGAGGCCAAAAAACATCGTTTCGGGCAAAAAAATTTTTCGATTTTTTTCGACTTTTTTGACCCGGTTTTGACCCAAAGTCAATGGGTCGGCGGCCCAAAACGGGGCGCTGGCGGGTCGAAAAACGCTCGTTTTCGGCTCAAAAACAGTTTTTCCGGGTCCGGGAGGCCAAAAAACATCGTTTCGGGCAAAAAAATTTTTCGATTTTTTTCGACTTTTTTGACCCGGTTTTGACCCAAAGTCAATGGGTCGGCGGCCCAAAACGGGGCGCTGGCGGGTCGAAAAACGCTCGTTTTCGGCTCAAAAACAGTTTTTCCGGGTCCGGGAGGCCAAAAAACATCGTTTCGGGCAAAAAAATTTTTTCGATTTTTTTCGACTTTTTTGACCCGGTTTTGACCCAAAGTCAATGGGTCGGCGGCCCAAAACGGGGCGCTGGCGGGTCGAAAAACGCTCGTTTTCGGCTCAAAAACAGTTTTTCCGGGTCCGGGAGGCCAAAAAACATCGTTTCGGGCAAAAAAATTTTTCGATTTTTTTCGACTTTTTTGACCCGGTTTTGACCCAAAGTCAATGGGTCGGCGGCCCAAAACGGGGCGCTGGCGGGTCGAAAAACGCTCGTTTTCGGCTCAAAAACAGTTTTTCCGGGTCCGGGAGGCCAAAAAACATCGTTTCGGGCAAAAAAATTTTTTCGATTTTTTTCGACTTTTTTGACCCGGTTTTGACCCAAAGTCAATGGGTCGGCGGCCCAAAACGGGGCGCTGGCGGGTCGAAAAACGCTCGTTTTCGGCTCAAAAACAGTTTTTCCGGGTCCGGGAGGCCAAAAAACATCGTTTCGGGCAAAAAAATTTTTCGATTTTTTTCGACTTTTTTGACCCGGTTTTGACCCAAAGTCAATGGGTCGGCGGCCCAAAACGGGGCGCTGGCGGGTCGAAAAACGCTCGTTTTCGGCTCAAAAACAGTTTTTCCGGGTCCGGGAGGCCAAAAAACATCGTTTCGGGCAAAAAAATTTTTCGATTTTTTTCGACTTTTTTGACCCGGTTTTGACCCAAAGTCAATGGGTCGGCGGCCCAAAACGGGGCGCTGGCGGGTCGAAAAACGCTCGTTTTCGGCTCAAAAACAGTTTTTCCGGGTCCGGGAGGCCAAAAAACATCGTTTCGGGCAAAAAAAATTTTTTCGATTTTTTTCGACTTTTTTGACCCGGTTTTGACCCAAAGTCAATGGGTCGGCGGCCCAAAACGGGGCGCTGGCGGGTCGAAAAACGCTCGTTTTCGGCTCAAAAACAGTTTTTCCGGGTCCGGGAGGCCAAAAAACATCGTTTCGGGCAAAAAAAATTTTTCGATTTTTTTCGACTTTTTTGACCCGGTTTTGACCCAAAGTCAATGGGTCGGCGGCCCAAAACGGGGCGCTGGCGGGTCGAAAAACGCTCGTTTTCGGCTCAAAAACAGTTTTTCCGGGTCCGGGAGGCCAAAAAACATCGTTTCGGGCAAAAAAATTTTTCGATTTTTTTCGACTTTTTTGACCCGGTTTTGACCCAAAGTCAATGGGTCGGCGGCCCAAAACGGGGCGCTGGCGGGTCGAAAAACGCTCGTTTTCGGCTCAAAAACAGTTTTTCCGGGTCCGGGAGGCCAAAAAACATCGTTTCGGGCAAAAAAATTTTTCGATTTTTTTCGACTTTTTTGACCCGGTTTTGACCCAAAGTCAATGGGTCGGCGGCCCAAAACGGGGCGCTGGCGGGTCGAAAAACGCTCGTTTTCGGCTCAAAAACAGTTTTTCCGGGTCCGGGAGGCCAAAAAACATCGTTTCGGGCAAAAAAAATTTTTCGATTTTTTTCGACTTTTTTGACCCGGTTTTGACCCAAAGTCAATGGGTCGGCGGCCCAAAACGGGGCGCTGGCGGGTCGAAAAACGCTCGTTTTCGGCTCAAAAACAGTTTTTCCGGG
Organism: Euglena gracilis; assembly: GCA_900893395.1. Taxonomy (NCBI): domain Eukaryota; phylum Euglenozoa; class Euglenophyceae; order Euglenales; family Euglenaceae; genus Euglena; species Euglena gracilis. Next base: position 13,961 of record CAAHFI011566364.1, read on the forward strand.
TCCGGGAGGCCAAAAAACATCGTTTCGGGCAAAAAAATTTTTCGATTTTTTTCGACTTTTTTGACCCGGTTTTGACCCAAAGTCAATGGGTCGGCGGCCCAAAACGGGGCGCTGGCGGGTCGAAAAACGCTCGTTTTCGGCTCAAAAACAGTTTTTCCGGGTCCGGGAGGCCAAAAAACATCGTTTCGGGCAAAAAAAATTTTTCGATTTTTTTCGACTTTTTTGACCCGGTTTTGACCCAAAGTCAATGGGTCGGCGGCCCAAAACGGGGCGCTGGCGGGTCGAAAAACGCTCGTTTTCGGCTCAAAAACAGTTTTTCCGGGTCCGGGAGGCCAAAAAACATCGTTTCGGGCAAAAAAATTTTTCGATTTTTTTCGACTTTTTTGACCCGGTTTTGACCCAAAGTCAATGGGTCGGCGGCCCAAAACGGGGCGCTGGCGGGTCGAAAAACGCTCGTTTTCGGCTCAAAAACAGTTTTTCCGGGTCCGGGAGGCCAAAAAACATCGTTTCGGGCAAAAAAATTTTTTCGATTTTTTTCGACTTTTTTGACCCGGTTTTGACCCAAAGTCAATGGGTCGGCGGCCCAAAACGGGGCGCTGGCGGGTCGAAAAACGCTCGTTTTCGGCTCAAAAACAGTTTTTCCGGGTCCGGGAGGCCAAAAAACATCGTTTCGGGCAAAAAAATTTTTCGATTTTTTTCGACTTTTTTGACCCGGTTTTGACCCAAAGTCAATGGGTCGGCGGCCCAAAACGGGGCGCTGGCGGGTCGAAAAACGCTCGTTTTCGGCTCAAAAACAGTTTTTCCGGGTCCGGGAGGCCAAAAAACATCGTTTCGGGCAAAAAAATTTTTTCGATTTTTTTCGACTTTTTTGACCCGGTTTTGACCCAAAGTCAATGGGTCGGCGGCCCAAAACGGGGCGCTGGCGGGTCGAAAAACGCTCGTTTTCGGCTCAAAAACAGTTTTTCCGGGTCCGGGAGGCCAAAAAACATCGTTTCGGGCAAAAAAAATTTTTCGATTTTTTTCGACTTTTTTGACCCGGTTTTGACCCAAAGTCAATGGGTCGGCGGCCCAAAACGGGGCGCTGGCGGGTCGAAAAACGCTCGTTTTCGGCTCAAAAACAGTTTTTCCGGGTCCGGGAGGCCAAAAAACATCGTTTCGGGCAAAAAAATTTTTTCGATTTTTTTCGACTTTTTTGACCCGGTTTTGACCCAAAGTCAATGGGTCGGCGGCCCAAAACGGGGCGCTGGCGGGTCGAAAAACGCTCGTTTTCGGCTCAAAAACAGTTTTTCCGGGTCCGGGAGGCCAAAAAACATCGTTTCGGGCAAAAAAAATTTTTCGATTTTTTTCGACTTTTTTGACCCGGTTTTGACCCAAAGTCAATGGGTCGGCGGCCCAAAACGGGGCGCTGGCGGGTCGAAAAACGCTCGTTTTCGGCTCAAAAACAGTTTTTCCGGGTCCGGGAGGCCAAAAAACATCGTTTCGGGCAAAAAAAATTTTTTCGATTTTTTTCGACTTTTTTGACCCGGTTTTGACCCAAAGTCAATGGGTCGGCGGCCCAAAACGGGGCGCTGGCGGGTCGAAAAACGCTCGTTTTCGGCTCAAAAACAGTTTTTCCGGGTCCGGGAGGCCAAAAAACATCGTTTCGGGCAAAAAAAACGATTTTTTTCGACTTTTTTGACCCGGTTTTGACCCAAAGTCAATGGGTCGGCGGCCCAAAACGGGGCGCTGGCGGGTCGAAAAACGCTCGTTTTCGGCTCAAAAACAGTTTTTCCGGGTCCGGGAGGCCAAAAAACATCGTTTCGGGCAAAAAAAATTTTTCGATTTTTTTCGACTTTTTTGACCCGGTTTTGACCCAAAGTCAATGGGTCGGCGGCCCAAAACGGGGCGCTGGCGGGTCGAAAAACGCTCGTTTTCGGCTCAAAAACAGTTTTTCCGGGTCCGGGAGGCCAAAAAACATCGTTTCGGGCAAAAAAATTTTTTCGATTTTTTTCGACTTTTTTGACCCGGTTTTGACCCAAAGTCAATGGGTCGGCGGCCCAAAACGGGGCGCTGGCGGGTCGAAAAACGCTCGTTTTCGGCTCAAAAACAGTTTTTCCGGGTCCGGGAGGCCAAAAAACATCGTTTCGGGCAAAAAAATTTTTCGATTTTTTTCGACTTTTTTGACCCGGTTTTGACCCAAAGTCAATGGGTCGGCGGCCCAAAACGGGGCGCTGGCGGGTCGAAAAACGCTCGTTTTCGGCTCAAAAACAGTTTTTCCGGGTCCGGGAGGCCAAAAAACATCGTTTCGGGCAAAAAAAATTTTTTCGATTTTTTTCGACTTTTTTGACCCGGTTTTGACCCAAAGTCAATGGGTCGGCGGCCCAAAACGGGGCGCTGGCGGGTCGAAAAACGCTCGTTTTCGGCTCAAAAACAGTTTTTCCGGGTCCGGGAGGCCAAAAAACATCGTTTCGGGCAAAAAAAATTTTTCGATTTTTTTCGACTTTTTTGACCCGGTTTTGACCCAAAGTCAATGGGTCGGCGGCCCAAAACGGGGCGCTGGCGGGTCGAAAAACGCTCGTTTTCGGCTCAAAAACAGTTTTTCCGGGTCCGGGAGGCCAAAAAACATCGTTTCGGGCAAAAAAAATTTTTTCGATTTTTTTCGACTTTTTTGACCCGGTTTTGACCCAAAGTCAATGGGTCGGCGGCCCAAAACGGGGCGCTGGCGGGTCGAAAAACGCTCGTTTTCGGCTCAAAAACAGTTTTTCCGGGTCCGGGAGGCCAAAAAACATCGTTTCGGGCAAAAAAAATTTTTCGATTTTTTTCGACTTTTTTGACCCGGTTTTGACCCAAAGTCAATGGGTCGGCGGCCCAAAACGGGGCGCTGGCGGGTCGAAAAACGCTCGTTTTCGGCTCAAAAACAGTTTTTCCGGGTCCGGGAGGCCAAAAAACATCGTTTCGGGCAAAAAAAATTTTTCGATTTTTTTCGACTTTTTTGACCCGGTTTTGACCCAAAGTCAATGGGTCGGCGGCCCAAAACGGGGCGCTGGCGGGTCGAAAAACGCTCGTTTTCGGCTCAAAAACAGTTTTTCCGGGTCCGGGAGGCCAAAAAACATCGTTTCGGGCAAAAAAATTTTTTCGATTTTTTTCGACTTTTTTGACCCGGTTTTGACCCAAAGTCAATGGGTCGGCGGCCCAAAACGGGGCGCTGGCGGGTCGAAAAACGCTCGTTTTCGGCTCAAAAACAGTTTTTCCGGGTCCGGGAGGCCAAAAAACATCGTTTCGGGCAAAAAAATTTTTTCGATTTTTTTCGACTTTTTTGACCCGGTTTTGACCCAAAGTCAATGGGTCGGCGGCCCAAAACGGGGCGCTGGCGGGTCGAAAAACGCTCGTTTTCGGCTCAAAAACAGTTTTTCCGGGTCCGGGAGGCCAAAAAACATCGTTTCGGGCAAAAAAAATTTTTCGATTTTTTTCGACTTTTTTGACCCGGTTTTGACCCAAAGTCAATGGGTCGGCGGCCCAAAACGGGGCGCTGGCGGGTCGAAAAACGCTCGTTTTCGGCTCAAAAACAGTTTTTCCGGGTCCGGGAGGCCAAAAAACATCGTTTCGGGCAAAAAAATTTTTCGATTTTTTTCGACTTTTTTGACCCGGTTTTGACCCAAAGTCAATGGGTCGGCGGCCCAAAACGGGGCGCTGGCGGGTCGAAAAACGCTCGTTTTCGGCTCAAAAACAGTTTTTCCGGGTCCGGGAGGCCAAAAACATCGTTTCGGGCAAAAAAATTTTTTCGATTTTTTTCGACTTTTTTGACCCGGTTTTGACCCAAAGTCAATGGGTCGGCGGCCCAAAACGGGGCGCTGGCGGGTCGAAAAACGCTCGTTTTCGGCTCAAAAACAGTTTTTCCGGGTCCGGGAGGCCAAAAACATCGTTTCGGGCAAAAAAATTTTTTCGATTTTTTTCGACTTTTTTGACCCGGTTTTGACCCAAAGTCAATGGGTCGGCGGCCCAAAACGGGGCGCTGGCGGGTCGAAAAACGCTCGTTTTCGGCTCAAAAACAGTTTTTCCGGGTCCGGGAGGCCAAAAAACATCGTTTCGGGCAAAAAAATTTTTTCGATTTTTTTCGACTTTTTTGACCCGGTTTTGACCCAAAGTCAATGGGTCGGCGGCCCAAAACGGGGCGCTGGCGGGTCGAAAAACGCTCGTTTTCGGCTCAAAAACAGTTTTTCCGGGTCCGGGAGGCCAAAAACATCGTTTCGGGCAAAAAAATTTTTTCGATTTTTTCGACTTTTTTGACCCGGTTTTGACCCAAAGTCAATGGGTCGGCGGCCCAAAACGGGGCGCTGGCGGGTCGAAAACGCTCGTTTTCGGCTCAAAAACAGTTTTTCCGGGTCCGGGAGGCCAAAAAACATCGTTTCGGGCAAAAAAAATTTTTTCGATTTTTTTCGACTTTTTTGACCCGGTTTTGACCCAAAGTCAATGGGTCGGCGGCCCAAAACGGGGCGCTGGCGGGTCGAAAAACGCTCGTTTTCGGCTCAAAAACAGTTTTTCCGGGTCCGGGAGGCCAAAAAACATCGTTTCGGGCAAAAAAATTTTTTCGATTTTTTTGACTTTTTTGACCCGGTTTTGACCCAAAGTCAATGGGTCGGCGGCCCAAAACGGGGCGCTGGCGGGTCGAAAAAACGCTCGTTTTCGGCTCAAAAACAGTTTTTTCCGGGTCCGGGAGGCCAAAAAACATCGTTTCGGGCAAAAAAATTTTTTCGATTTTTTTCGACTTTTTTGACCGGTTTTGACCCAAAGTCAATGGGTCGGCGGCCCAAAACGGGGCGCTGGCGGGTCGAAAAACGCTCGTTTTCGGCTCAAAAACAGTTTTTCCGGGTCCGGGAGGCCAAAAACATCGTTTCGGGCAAAAAAAATTTTTCGATTTTTTTCGACTTTTTTGACCCGGTTTTGACCCAAAGTCAATGGGTCGGCGGCCCAAAACGGGCGCTGGCGGGTCGAAAAAACGCTCGTTTTCGGCTCAAAAACAGTTTTTTCCGGGTCCGGGAGGCCAAAAAACATCGTTTCGGGCAAAAAAATTTTTTCGATTTTTTTCGACTTTTTTGACCCGGTTTTGACCCAAAGTCAATGGCGGCGGCCCAAAACGGGGCGCTGGCGGGTCGAAAAACGCTCGTTTTCGGCTCAAAAACAGTTTTTTGGGTCCGGGAGCCAAAAAACATCGTTTCGGGCAAAAAAAATTTTTTCGATTTTTTTCGACTTTTTGACCCGTTTTGACCCAAAGTCAATCTGTCGGCCCAAAACGGGGCGCTGGCGGGTCGAAAAACGCTCGTTTTCGGCTCAAAAACAGTTTTTCCGGGTCCGGAGGCCAAAAAACATCGTTTCGGGCAAAAAAATTTTTCGATTTTTTTCGACTTTTTCGACCCGGTTTTGACCCAAAGTCAATGGGTCGGCGGCCCAAAACGGGGCGCTGGCGGGTCGAAAACGCTCGTTTTCGGCTCAAAAACAGTTTTTCCGGGTCCGGGAGGCCAAAAAACATCGTTTCGGGCAAAAAAAATTTTCGATTTTTTTCGACTTTTTTGACCCGGTTTTGACCCAAAGTCAATGGGTCGGCGGCCCAAAACGGGGCGCTGGCGGGTCGAAAAACGCTCGTTTTCGGCTCAAAAACAGTTTTTCGGGTCCGGGAGGCCAAAAAACATCGTTTCGGGCAAAAAAAATTTTTTCGATTTTTTTCGACTTTTTACCCGGTTTTGACCCAAAGTCAATGGGTCGGCGGCCCAAAACGGGGCGCTGGCGGGTCGAAAAACGCTCGTTTTCGGCTCAAAAACAGTTTTTCCGGGTCCGGGAGGCCAAAAAACATCGTTTCGGGCAAAAAAAAATTTTCGATTTTTTCGACTTTTTGACCCGGTTTTGACCCAAAGTCAATGGGTCGGCGGCCCAAAACGGGGCGCTGGCGGGTCGAAAAACGCTCGTTTTCGGCTCAAAAACAGTTTTTTCCGGGTCCGGGAGGCCAAAAAACATCGTTTCGGGCAAAAAAAATTTTCGATTTTTTTCGACTTTTTTGACCCGGTTTTGACCCAAAGTCAATGGGTCGGCGGCCCAAAACGGGGCGCTGGCGGGTCGAAAAACGCTCGTTTTCGGCTCAAAAACAGTTTTTCTGGGTCCGGGAGGCCAAAAAACATCGTTTCGGGCAAAAAAAATTTTCGATTTTTTTCGACTTTTTGACCCGGTTTTGACCCAAAGTCAATGGTCGGCGGCGCCCAAAACGGGCGCTGGCGGGTCGAAAAACGCTCGTTTTCGGCTCAAAAACAGTTTTTCCGGGTCCGGGAGGCCAAAAAACATCGTTTCGGGCAAAAAAATTTTTTCGATTTTTTTCGACTTTTTGACCCGGTTTTGACCCAAAGTCAATGGGTCGGCGGCCCAAAACGGGGCGCTGGCGGGTCGAAAAACGCTTCTTTTCGGCTCAAAAACAGTTTTTCCGGGTCCGGGAGGCCAAAAAACATCGTTTCGGGCAAAAAAAATTTTTTCGATTTTTTTCGACTTTTTTGACCCGGTTTTGACCCAAAGTCAATGGGTCGGCGGCCCAAACGGGGCGCTGGCGGGTCGAAAAACGCTCGTTTTCGGCTCAAAAACAGTTTTTCCGGGTCCGGGAGCCAAAAACATCGTTTCGGGCAAAAAAAATTTTTTCGATTTTTTTCGACTTTTTTGACCCGGTTTTGACCCAAAGTCAATGGGTCGGCGGCCCAAAACGGGGCGCTGGCGGGTCGAAAAACGCTCGTTTTCGGCTCAAAACAGTTTTTCCGGTCCGGGAGGCCAAAAAACATCGTTTTCGGGCAAAAAAAAATTTTCGATTTTTTTCGACTTTTTTGACCCGGTTTGACCCAAATAATGGTCGGCGGCCAAAACGGGCGCTGGCGGGTCGAAAACGCTCGTTTTCGGCTCAAAAACAGTTTTTCGGGTCCGGGAGGCCAAAAAACATCGTTTCGGGCAAAAAAATTTTTTCGATTTTTTCGACCCGGTTTTGGCCCAAAGTCAATGGGTCGGCGGCCCAAAACGGGGCGCCGGCGGGTCGAAAAACGCTCGTTTTCGGCTCAAAAACAGTTTTTCTGGGTCCGGGAGGCCAAAAAACATCGTTTCGGGCAAAAAAATTTTTCGATTTTTTTCGACTTTTTGGCCGAAACGGCTAAGTCGACAGGTGGAAAAGTGTACAAAATGGTCCTAAAAATGGCCTAAATTGGCCAAAAAAACGCCGTATCTCGGGCTGGCGGGGAGTCTGCGGGGAAACCAAAATACCAGTAGATGGCGTTCCAAGGGCTTCAAATTTAGGTCTCCGGACATTTCCTTTGATT
>CAAHFI011567713.1:0-10538 GCA_900893395.1 Euglena gracilis
TTTTTCGGAGTGGAAAGTGACCCCCCTCCCCCCCCCCCGGGGGTCGCTAAGCAGTGGTATGGTCCAGCCAGCACCATTCTGGTAGCCAGCATCTCTTTCCAGCGGACCAGCGGCCCCCCTGGGCGATCGTCAGCAAAAACGCAATGCCTGGCTGCGCCTGAAGTTTGTTTGAGCGGATGCTTCGGGCCGCCCACACCTGGCTGGGAGCTGTTGGTTTAAACAAAAAAAAACGCTGCTGCTGGCTGCCGGAGGGAACACCCCCCTGGTTAGGGTTCCCTCCGGCGTAAGAGAGCCAGTGTCACCAGAGCCTTCTCCTGCTACTGGGTTAGCCATACTTCAGGTCAAACGTTGTTCTTGGCACTTGCCAAAGGCACCGAAGGAATTCTTCGTTGCTCGGTGCATTGGTGGGTGGGGGAGCCGGCAAGCCCCTTCAGGCCGTCCCATCCAACCCTGCTGGGGTCGCCTGCGTGGGTCAAGGGCCAGCCCCATGGCCGCTTGGGGTCGTTCAACTCCACCGCAGCAATTGTTTCCGTTTTTAATGAATTTTTTTCTCTCAGTTTGCTCTCCCAGTTTCAGTAACTGTGAATCGTTTTGGAAGCCTCCAACACAAGCAACTCTCCCAAAACGTGCTCAACGCAGTATTTTTTTTTATTTTAGAACACTCTGAGTAGGAAACACACTAAACTGGCCCCGTCCAATGCTTGCAAAACATAAGCTGTTTGGTGATTATGCCCCTCTGCAACACTTTAAGTAATCCAAGTAACTCGAACCACATGGAAAAAATATTTTTGGGCTTCTGAGGAACAGAACAAGTGCCACACACAAAAAGGGAATTTGTTGCTCTTGGGGTCCAGGCTTTTGTTTGTCGGGTGCCCATCCCACGGGGGGTGCTAGGGCAGGTAACCTAAGCACCCCATCCAACCCCCCCCCCAGGGGATAGGGTTTTGGGGGTGCCTGCCCCTAGCCGGCACCCCACCTCCGACCCCAGTGCCGAAGGCGCCGACGGCCCAGAAAAGGCCATTTTCAATGAAGATCTTCTGCGTCCCCCCTCCCCCGGACCCCGCCGGGGGAGTGTGCCCGCTAGGGGCAGGCACCCTGTAACCCCCACCCCCCTGCCCACCCTGTCTCAACTGTCAGGAAACACTCGCCAAACCAAAAGTGTTCGCACGTTCTTTTTCTAAGTTGGTAGACACAGGTGATTCCTTGGGGTCCGTCAACAAGGTCGCTTGGTTGGGACAAAAGAGATAGAGACACGGGGTGTGTGATTAAATTTCCGTATTCGATGCAGAGGGGTTTGGACACAAAGTTTGTTGCCAAAATGATCAAAATTAAGTATTTTTTGGAGGGGGAGCTGTTCCGGTATAAAGTGCACAGAAACCCTTGGGGGACCCTTGGGACTGGGCTTGGGCCCAGGCTCTGCTGAAGGGTGGGGGGCCCGAGTGGGAGAATGGGTTTAAACTTTTGACGTTAAGGGGCTGATACACTGGCGTATGTTACCAGTGTTAAGGTGGGAGTATTTTACACGTTGACCACCTGGGAGGAGGGCGTGCCGCACCCAACGTGGAAAGTAACCCTCTCCCTCCCGGGGGTCGGAAAGCAACGGCATGGCATTCCACCTCACCCAGCCCATAGTCCAATCCGCAAAAATTCCAGTGATTCTCTCAAGCCCTCCGTGTTATTTTCTCAAGATATCGGGTGTGCCTCAGAGAGACAGGACACACAAATTGAAGCGCTTGCCCAGCAGCAGCGACTGAACCAGGTCCAAAGGCAGATGGCGGAGGTAGTAGCAAAGGCCGAGCAGGGTATGTAGCTTTTAGTAGAGGAAAAATTGCCCCAAAAAGTGTTGCATTATTTTTTGCACATTGTTTTCCTGCTTTACAATGCCATTAAAGTTTTTCATTTTTTTTTTGAATTAATCAGTTGTTAAAAAAAACTTTAATTAAAAATTATTTCACGAAGATGATCAAATGTGCTGTCGGGCTTTTTTGGACTCAAGAGCAAATTAGAGAGTTTCAGTGCGAGGTTCTGAATTTTTTTTGGTAAATATTATTTCCTTTTTTGTTTTCGAGTTTTGGCATTTTCAGTGCCTGACTTTTGAAGGCTCAAGTTAAATGTTTTAAATTTTTGTATGAAATCTTTTTGTATAAAATGTAACTGCTTGCATTGAAATGCGAAAATTTGAAATGAAATGATGGCTAGTAATGAAATGCAGTTTTATGTTTTTTTGGTTTTGATTTCCCGTTGGCACAAAAATTGATCGCGTCGATCTGTGCTGCCTGACACAATGTGTGACAGCACAATGTGTGACAGCGTTGCTGGTTTTTATCTACAAAGAGCATTTTATTTGATCTTTGCAGTGGCTGCAGGACTTCAAAGTGAGAACGCAGCGCACAGAGACCAACTGCAGTAGGGTGTGTGTGTGCGCGCGCGTGCGTGTGTGTGTGTGTGTGTGAGGGGGGTGCTGCGAGAAGTTGGGAGAGTGTGTTTTCTGACGGATTGGAAGTTGTGGCGACCACACATCAATGTTATTTCCGGCATGAGAATCTGTCCTGTTTTGAGACATTGGGCATGGCGTTTGCACTGGTCCAGGAAATTGTGAAACAATGGTATTGCTTCAGAACAATGCAGTGTTATTTTGAGGTCGGTGGATGGCAACTGCTGAAACGCAGCGTGGGCCGCCAGGACCTTTTTCGGGGATCGGGGTCCTCCCGAAACGGCACAAACGTTTTGTGCCTTTTTGCAGTCGGGGAGGCATCACAGGAGTTGCAGAGCAAGTTCGCTGCTTTCTGCCAGAAAGGTGTGCGCTTCAAGGCGGTGGTCATCGGTGGTGCAATCCTGATATTCTTCTCCCTTTGTCCTTCTCAAGCAAATGGATGGTAGCTTACAATTTTTTTCATATTCACCCCGGTTTTGGAGAGGTTCCAAGTTGCAAAATTTTACGTAGCGAAATAAACTAGGCCGGTACAGGTGATGCAACAGGCGACAAAGACAGAGAACACGTTAGATATCGGAAAAACATAATGCTCGAAACACCATTATTTGAACACATCTGGAGAATTGTGAATCTTTGGGGGAAATTGTGCTTGGACCAAAGGAAAAAAATGCGCCCAGAAACCGCATTGTCCATCACTCTTAGCCATTTTTTTAAATAAAATAACTCAAAACAATGGCCAGTGATTGGAGGCTCGACCCGTCACCATTTTCTGATGTGGTCAGGCATACGTTCCAAACATCCGCAAACAATCATTCCTTTGTCAATGTGCACAAGTGGACATTGACATATGTGCTTATGTGCAGGATTAATCAGCCTTTGGTTTCTGAATGAAAAGGCAGCCGATGAACATGTGGCACTGCAGTTTTGTGACCACGTTGCGTTTAGAGAGGAGGTGCGCAAATCAGAGGCTTTGGATATTTTGGTACTGTGGTAAGTTACTCAACAGACGTCCGTCAGACCAGAGAATTTTTTAACAATTATTATTGTTACCCCACCGTGCCCCCTGGGAATGGTTCCAGCCGGCCAGCTGGCATTTTTTTTCCAGCCAGCAATTCCCAGCCGGACGGCAGAACCCCAGGGTTGGAGTGGTTTTAAGTTTTTTTGCCATCCGGCTTTCCTTGCCACCCGGGCTCACCTGTATAAAATTTTTCTTTGCAGGGCATTTTTATTTTTTTTTGAAAATGAGTCTTTTTTGGGGGCATTTTTTTTGTGATTTCTCCTCAAAATTTAGCCAACGAAATGTTTGCCAGCGGGAGTTGGATTTTTTGCCTGGTTAATACCGCCTCGCCTCCCTGGACTCACCCACTCCCGGGGGGCAGGTGGGGGAGGGGAAGGTTCAGCCAGCATTTTTTCCCCAGCCACCACCTTTTTTTCAGCCCACAGGCTGGACCCTCCACCGGGGTCCTTGAGAAATTCCCTAATCAGACATTATTTCCCAATTGCATGTTCCTTGTCTCGGAATGTCCCACAGAGAAGGAGGCACGAAGCGTCCAAGGAGAAGAACTCCAAAAAAATGCGGTCGGATTTGGACGAGGAGAAGGCCAAGACTGAGCGTGGTGTGCGTTGTTTGGCTTTGCTGTCTCTTGCTTGATTAGAAGCAAAGCCCCAATTTTCTTGCTGCGGTTCCTCGACCAAGCATATGTGAAATAGTTTGGTGTGACTTGGTCTGACTGGGCGTGACTGGACGTAGGTGGCGACGTTTTTTTTTGGATTTTTTTTGACAATTTTAAGCTTTTTTCAACATTTATTTGCCACTTTTGGCCCTTCTTGGCCAGATTCAGTCATGCTTTCTATAACTTGAACACATTCTGCGAAAGTTGCTTATTGTACATGTTTTGCATATTTTTAAATAATCAAGCCTGTACATGGAGTTTTTGGCCACATTCGATCACTTTTGGCCAATGTTGTCAATTATTTGAACATATTCGCATATATTTTGCATATTTTACACTTTTTTTTTCAGAATCAACCCCACATATCATGTCAGTGGGTTTTGGTTGATTTCCAACCAGAAAGTGGGTGGACCTATTTGGCCCGGAGGGTTCCTTTGGATACTCTAGTGGGCGGGGGTCTGTGTCGTGCCACTCCGGTTTGGCTTTTTGGATGTTTCGGTCTGTTTCGCCAAGGAACGCATATTTCTGGTTCAAGTTTTGTCGGTTTTGGAAAAACATGGTGCTATTGATAGGAATAGGGTTCGCGATGGGATCGTCGGGCGGAAAATCTGCCAAATTCAGGAACTCAGTTGGGTCGGAACCTGGGTCCCGGCAGCTTTGGTGCTGGGGGCTGGTTAGCGTGCCATGGCAGCAACCACCCCAAACCCCGACCCCCGTTATGGGGCGTGTGTAGAGTGCCCAACCTCCCTGCCTGCCCACACCAGCCACACCGACTGAATTCGGGCTTCTTTTTACGGAAAGTAACTCGGCAGCAGTCAAAGAGCCATCCGGGCATTCCACAACGTCGGTCCAGGTTGAGAACAACTCATTTTTTTTGAGCTTTTAGGTGAATAGATTATGTTATGCCGATGCCAGAAACCAATATTTCATTTTTTTGCTCAAAGTTCAAAATATTTCCCAGAGCCAGTTTTTTAGGGTTTTTAAAACATTTCTTGCCCTTTTTTTTGCGCAGGTGTTTCAGGGTATTTTGGCCAAAGTTTTTGATGTTTTGCATGTTTTTTTCAAGGCGCCTTGATAAATCTGACTGCCTCCAGCCGCGAATCGAGAATCGATGGGATGCCCTGCTTGGGATTTTTCTCAAAAGCCCTCTAGGGGAACAGGATGTGTTTTTGTTGTTTAAAATTGTTTGAGAGCGTCACATCGAAATTTCACATTTAAAACCGTCGTTGTTGTCCATCTCGGGGTCCCCATGCTTGCTGCAGATTTTGTCCGCATTGCCTGTGGTTTTTCATGGGCAGAGGTTTGTCCTCCCAAGTTTCCGGGATGGAGTTGCGCAGAAATCGGAATTCTAATTTTTGGGTATCAACAGCCTCCACGAAACGAGGTTATTTGAACCTCAGCAGAGGATCCTGCAAACATATAATTTTGTTTCACACCCACCATATGGTTTTCATTGGCGACGATCTCAAATGTATAAAATTTGTGTATCTGCGCTTGTGTTTGTCTGTCTATGCCTGATATATGTGTGTGTGTGATGCTGTGTGTGAGTTTCAAGGTGAGTTTTTTTTTGTTCCACGCTGCCATCAAACGGAACCCTCAAGCAACGCATCAGGACTCTTTTTCTTTCAGTGCCCTCACGGCGGGATATCCGGCCAGGGTTTTGGTTAAATATATAGCTTGGGGACCCTGAGGGAACCTCCCGGGAGTTCCTGCGGACTCGGGGAAAGTTGGCTCTTCACGGTGCCACCCAGAAGATTGAGGTTATGGCTTGAGGTGGGGATGGGGTTACGACCGATTTCCCATCTTTAGGAATTCTGACGGAAGTTAGGTTTGGTTTCGGACCAAAATTGTGGAGAATCTATGTCATGATTTGCTCAGCCCAAAAATGGCCATTTCCAAAAGGAATTTCTGCTTGGTCGGCAGGCACCGATTGCCGAAACAACCTCTCCCCCCGGGCAGGCATCCCTTAGCACAAGCATTGTGCTATGGGGTGCCTGTCCGGGTGGGGGGTTGTGCCTGTCAGTCAGGTACGTCCTCCCACGGGTTGACTGGAGTTCTTAGGCGGCTTGAAAACGGCTGTTGCCCCCCCACCCCCACGGTCCCCCCTGAGTATGGCACAATTGGAAGGGTGGTTGAAACCACAACCTCACCTGATGCATTTTTATTTCCCGTGAACAAATCACGTCATCGCTTTGATGGTTTGCAGTGGATCTCCTTCGGCATATAAATGAAATTGGGCATTCAACAAAATTTTTTTTTACAGTTGCAGCAGATGTGCGGGCACTTCAGAGCGAGAACGCAGTGCTAAGTGGACAGCTCCAGCAGGGTGTGTGTGGCTGTGCGTGTTTGATTTTGTCTTAAGCAACTTAGTCACATTTCAGCATTTCTGCCGATTTGTGGCACCGCTGTGCACAAGACACCCCACATCTTGCATTGGTGCGGTGACACCGACACCTGGCATTTTACGACGTGTAAGCTATTCCTCAGACAGTCCACAATCAGGCCCATATGCATCCGACCCCGGCCACTGAGGATCTGCCGCTGACGCCTGCAGGTCACCACCGAAGTTTCAAGAAATCTAAGAAAAAATTATAAGAAATTTGGTCCGCGATAGTGTTTTGCATCGTTGCGGTGCAGGCTTTTGTTCAAGGGATTGCAGTACCCCCTGGGGGGCTGGACTGCAGCTAATCCAAATTTGGTTAGTGGGATTTCTAGCAGATGACAGCGAAGCGCCAAACTTTTTTGGGGGACCCCCCAAAATGGCCTAAAATGCCCGTTTTTGACCATTTTTCGGAATTTTTGGACCAAAATCAGCTGCCCCCTTCTGGAGGGGGCAGTTGCGCCCGAAATTACCCTTACGCGCGATTGGGGGGTTAGAACGTGTGCAACTGCGCGCGAGAAGGGGGGTGTCCCTACATGCTCACGGGATCGTGCCATGTGAAGTGCGCATGTTGTTCCGCTAGAAGGCTAGAGGTTTCAGGCAGCACATGGTCGGAGCGGACAGTCCGGGGTTTCTTTGGTGAAATCTTTAAGTGCCACGTCTGTAGCTGTATTGTGGGTGGGTGGATGTTGTTGTGGTGTGCATTTTGCTTCTATGGTTTATATGTGCTTTGTAGGCGTTTTGTGTGCTACGTGCCTGTTTGTTTGTCTTACCCGCCCCCCTTGTCATACGACCACGCCTCATTTACGACCACCCCCCGGTCGCAGGTTGCAGGATATGGGGGTGCTACGGCCACCACCCCCGGTCGCAGATTGGCGTACGACAAGGGAGGGTGGTTAAATGAAGGTTGTCGCATTTTCACCCAGCACTGTGGCTTATTTTTTTAGAGGTCGTTGGCCACTCAGCACCTCTTCAGTCAATTTCTAATTTTCCCATGCATATGTTCCAAACATCTGCAAACAATCAATTATTTGTCAATATGCACATGTGAACACTGACACACACGTATTTGTGCAGGATTAATCAGTGCTTGGTTTCTGAACGACAAGGCAGCTGATTAACCTTTGGAACGCTGCACCTTTGGGATCACGTGTTCCCCGTCTCGGAATGTCCCACAGAGAAGGAGGCACAAAGCGTCCGAGAAGAAGAACTCCAAAAAATGCGGTCTGATTTGGACGAGGAGAAGGACAAGACTGGGCGTGGTGTGTGTTGTTTGGCTTTGCCGTCTCTTGCTTGATTATAAGAAGGCATCAATTTCCTTGCTGCGGTTCCCCGACCAAGCATATGTGAAATAGTTCGGTGTGACTTGGTCTGACTGGGCGTAACTGGACGTAGGTGGCGATGTTTTGATATTTTTGACAATTTTAAGCTTTTTTTCAACATTTATTTGCCACTTTTGGCCCTTCTTGGCCACATTCGGCCACCGTTGGCTATTTTTTGAATATGTATTTCCACATAATGCTTTTTTTTGTTCAATGGTATTATTCAATGGTTGCCTGCCTGCACCTCTTATTGCCTGTGTTTCAGTGGTGAAGCAGTTGTTGTTGAAGGTGTTGGTCCCGGAGTTTCGCCCCGACCCCGCCGTCCACGAGCTGCAGTACAGCCACGGCCACCGGCGCTGTCGGTACACTGGCAAGGTTCCCCAGTGGTACTCCGCAGTGTCCAAGGAGGGCTTCACGTCGGGGCGGCAGCAGTTCACTGTGCTGGTGGAAGCAGACCTCCTTCACGTCGGGGTGAAGGTCGTCAACGCCCCTGGCCAGCCCACCTCCCCATTCAGGCCCATCAGGGATCAAAACGCCTCGCAAAAGGGAGCTCACTGAATATTAACCTCCAGCCACCTTTTCTCATTGCCAACGCTGTGGATTGGGTTAATGGTTTCATTTTAACAACAAATTCGGGCAAAAAAATTAAAACAATTCTATTAGGAAAAAGTTTAATAAGTTCAATCATAAGGACTAAAAGGAAATGAATTCAGGTGGGGTGATGTCCAGTATTTTTTATGACCACAATGTGAAAATTAAACTATAATGTGAGAGAAAAGTCCTTGATCAGCATTTATCTTCGGCAGCATCCCGAATTCGGGCCACAAGATACTAAACCTGTGAGAACATTTTGGCCAAGCTGGTTTTGCAAGATTATTGAGTATAATGATTGCCCTTCCTTGCGAAGCACATATTTTGGGGTGTAATTTGTATGTTTCACTCCTTCTCGGCCCTTTTCCCCCAGGTGGTTTGTTTTCTCCTAGTGAGCCTGAGCCTCGGGTGCTGCCGTTGGAGAGTGGGCTGCTGGCAGGGCTGGATGGGACGTGCACCGGCATGGCATCTTACTAAACGGGGCAGGAAGAGTTTACACACCGAAAGGGAATACATTATCATACACCACCGCCAAGCCCTTCACGGCGGGCAGCCATGTCACAATGCGGCTGGACTTCGACAAGGGGATGACGTCTTATGAGGTGGACGGCGTTGATCTGGGCGTGGTGGAGGGCCTCACCCTGCCGGAGGGGCCTCTGTTCCCCAGCGTGGTGTTCGTTGGGCGTCATGGCAAGCAGTGCTGTGTGGAGTGGAGCTCGGGAAGGTGAAAGGGGAAAAAATTGGTTCAGGCAGAGGTCTTAGCCAACTTAGAAATTCAGAGCACAATCTAATTTCAATGGACCCATCATCCTCCCATCCGGCATCACGTCAAGTGAAAGTCGCCTTCAGTCAACGATCTGCAGCCCGGCTGGCCCGAAAAACATCTTTGGTGATAAATTCAACATTAGATAAAACAATTTAAACTGATTTCATAATTTCTGTTTTGGCAGTCTTCAGTCCCCTTGCTCTCATTGAGGGAATGGCTTTGAAGCACAGGACCTCTTGGTTATGAGGTGGCCAAGAGTGGCAGTGCTTACCCCCATCCCACACCCACAGCACTGATGCTACGGACGTGGCAGAGTTCGTCCCCTGCGACCCAGCCCGCCCTGCCTCAGTGGCTGCCAGAGCCTAAGCCGTGGGCACCGTGCCCCACTGCCTCTCCGATGGCTGGGGAGTTGCTGGCCTTTAGCGGAGGCTGAGGCGTTGCGTATCAACCACACCAACCAGCCCAGAACTCCTCACCTGGCAATGAGCAGTGCAACCTGCAAAATATGAAGCCCTCCCCACAAAAACCAAAAAGAGACAGAGTGCATATTGGTAAAGACCCGTGACATGCATTGGATTTACTTCTCAAGGCTGAAATTATCAAAAAAAAGTATCCTCCAAGTTTCCTTTAAGTGCTTTATGTAAAATTTTAAAGTTTTTCAATAAATTACGAATTTTTATAACGTCCAAGGATAAAGAGCCATCCCGGCATCAAACCAACGTCGGTCCAGGTTACAAATCAAGTAAAAAAAAGCAGATTTTCCACGAATGATGGAGCATCACAGACAGGGGAGGAAAGTGCAGCCACCACTTCCGCCCCCACATCCAACCACGCCTCACGTGGGCGTTGGTCTGGGAACCGCAGCCATCCGTGCATCAGTGGCCCGTTGCCCCCCCCATCCCTGTACACATATGTACCCCAGCGATGGATTGGAAGCCCTTCGGTATTGAGGTGGGTGGTAGGGAGGGGGTCCCCCCCTGGGGAGTAAGGTGGTTGGGGTGGTCCGGACTCCCACCCCCCTAGATGTTGGGGGACTCCCCACCCCCCCTCCTTGACAGGTGCCAAAAACGGCAGAAAATGCTCTTTTCTTCTTTCGTTTCTGAGCAAAGACACCCCTTTTGCTGACTTTTGGACGTATTGCCCATTTTCTGAACGCGTTGATGTTTTCCCGAAAAAAAATGTTTAAAAAATTCAAAAAGAGCATTTTGGGATCGATTTTCAAAGAAAAACCAGGTATTTATGACCAATTTATTTCTTTATTATTTGTTTATTTATTATTCATATATTTATTTATTATTTCGACTCGATTTCCGGCCTTTTGCCCGTCCATGAAATTGAAAACTCTTCGGCCCCTCCATCCGCAGTTCTTTTT
>CAAHFI011568274.1:0-10502 GCA_900893395.1 Euglena gracilis
CCCCTAAGGATATTAAGCCCGTATGGGAGCGTGATTGGGGGGAAGCATATTCCCACTGCCCCACATGGAAAGAAAAATGGGTAGCTACCAAAGGCGATTCAATTTGGCCAAAGGGTTTCAAAGTGCTAAATGGTCAATTGTTTTTCGAAGAAAAGTTGTGTGTGCCTGAAAGTTTTCAACACTTGGTGATTCAAGAAATTCACGAGTTTTTGGGGCACGTTGGCCCTGAAAAAGTTTGGAAACACATGGCAATCCGTTTTGTTTGGGCTGATGAAAAGGCTGCAAAGCAACTCAACCAAAATTGCGACTGTGGAAGATGACGATTTCTCCTTTAGGCCTCTTTCAACCTGTAGGAGCTTATCGTTTGTTCTTGCTGCTGAAAATTCTGATGACAAAACTGGTTGGTCACTTGCGCCAAAGCAGATTGAACCCCTCTCTTAACATTTTAACTGCCTCCGGCAGATTTTGAGCTTGGGATGAGCATGATTTGGGTCCAAGCGAAAAACCCAGCATAGCACCCTCCAGACCACGGATCGCGCTTTCTGCTGATTGCTTCCCAAGCAATACTTTGCATCAAACTATGCTGGACCTGTAACTGCACAGCTTCATTCCGCAGGACCCCGCCATGAAGTTGTTGTACCAACGCATCCTGTCTGTGGGTAAAAACCGTTAATTGCTGACCCAGTGTCTGGATTTGTTGACTCTGCTTTTCATGGATCAATCTGATTTCCTTCATTTGCACCTGTTGAGAATGCTTCACCTCTTGTTGGATTTCCTGCAGTCCTCTCTCCAAATTTTCATTTTTTCTGCCTCTACTTTTGGTTATTTCTTTTAAACAGTTGGACCAAATTTTTTTTGGAACTGACACAGGTCATTTGGATTTGGATTTCAGCCACGGCCCGCTGAACAAAGTTGGAGATATGGTCCTCCTGCTGTGCAGTAAATTATAGCACATGTTTATCGACCCCATTTCTGCATTGAAGCAAAATCTGCTCGGCCTTTTGCATTGCATTTTTTAATTTGATGCCCTCCGAAACCAGGTGTTCCATTACTTGTGCCCTCGTCCAATCTGCAGCATAGTCATTTTTCGGGAAAATGTGGAACAACGTCAGCCAAAACCACACTAAAAACCTCATTTTCTGTCCAGCGCTGCGAGCCAGAGGAAAAACTTTTTTAAGTTTGGGGGGACCCAAAAGCCTGTTGTGTGGTGAAATTTATGGTCTTACGGCTGGTTTCAGGGTGAACGACTTGATTGCTGGACGCCACGCAAACCGCGCGAGAATATTACTTCCTGCGGAAAAAAGCCGAGCAATCGGCACCGCTCCGTCACCACGTGAAGAAGAGCTTTCCCACAGACCGCAGGCCGAGTCGCCGCCGCGGACCGGGCCGCTTCTGCCGACTGAACACTCGAAGGGTACCCCTGTTTTTTCACGAGCTTCGTGGGCGAGGCCGAGGCGAGCAGGTGACCTTGAACGGTGGAAAGGGTTTGGAGTGTGGGCCGATGGGCGAGGCTGATAGAAGAAATATTGTGGAGGGGTCCGGGAAACCCACGTACGCCCGGAGTGCGTCCCCATTGATGGGGAAAGATAATTGGTGGCGACGCTTTGCATTGAGTGCCATGTTTTTGTTGTTGTTCTGCCCTGGGACAGCCTCACCCATTGGGTCGTATGCCAGGCAAAGGGAGTGTTTGCCTGGCGTGAATGTGATTTGGATCATCAGGAACTGTTCCCTTCGAGCGCCTAAAGGAAATGCAGTCCGGGGGGGCACGGGTGGAGGTCCGTGGAGACCAGTGAAGAAGCCCTTTTTGCCCCCAAGCCCTAAAGGCGTGAAGGGTGTTGGATTATGTTTTGCCTGAGGATGAGGGAGGCATGTGCCATGTTGTTGCCCATGGTGTACGAGGACGGATGCATTGAGTCCGTAGGGTACCGCAGAGAGCGTGGGGGGTTGTTGGGGGAAGGTTGGGGAGGGAGAAGGCCCCAGGGGATGTGAAGCGCGCCTCGATGGCCTCTTTTCCTAACCAGTGGGGCATCCTTAATTTTGACTTCAATTCATTTTCTGGGTCTCTATGTTTTTTAGTCTGCACATCATGTCGGACAAGTGAAAGCCCCTGGTGGGGTATACTTTGAAGCTCCAGGTGTAGGGGGTGTGGGCCTCACCACTCCCACAACCCCCTGGCGGCTGGCCCCCGGCGCCTGCAGGCCCTGCCACTGGCTGCGATCCATCAATTCACCCAGGGGGCCTGGCACCCACCTGGAAACTTTCCTTGGAACGTTTCATTGTAATCCCACTTCTCAGTTCCCAGCGCTGGCACAAATCACAATACTTCCCAGAACTATACAACCAAAGTCAAACTGAGCACGCTGCTTGCCACTGTAAACACAAACACAGACAGAATTTTGTGTAATTCCTAATTCCTCTGCTGGAATCTTACTTTCATTACAAGCGCCCACACAGGCTTTCGACCTCCTGAAGTTCATTGTTTCATCCACTCTGTTCACTCTACTGGCTCAATTGCAGCAACACCCTCACCGCCCCGGGGGATTTCAACAACCCCACACAGATCTAAGCGACATCTGTGAAGCCCTGGGAGACTCAGCCCCAGGAGAAGAAGGGTGGGATTCAGCCATCCAGTAGCAGCACATCGACGTCGACATCGGTGGCCCAAGCCCTGGGAGAGCCAGCCCCACGAGAAGCAGCGACAGCAGCAGCACATCAACGTATTGAAAAAAATTGGCGGAATTCGCAGACGTTTTTCTTCCAAGCCTTTGGTTTGGCTTTGTGCTTTCCAAAAATGCTGCACAAGGTTTTCCCACAAGCCCAACCCCAGGAGAGAACCAAAACGGTGCAGGAGGAAACACACAGCCAGCAGCATTTGACAGACATTAGACAAAAATCGCCCAATCAACAGCAGGGGGAGTTTCAACCACCCAGCCACAAGCATTTGACAAGGGGTTTGGCAGACATTGCAGCTGCCTCTGGGAGATAAAACCCCAGCCAACAGCATTTCACGGCTGCTTTGGCAGGCATTGAGTCAACAGCCCCCAATGGTCAGCAGGGTGAGATTCAGCCACCCAGCAGACAGCAGAGCCACGAAAAAAGCCCCCGGATACACAACCGCAGGAGGCTGAGCCAAAGGGGAGAAATGAAAGCACTTGGGACACTGTATCTGCCAAAGTGGGAGATGTACCCCCTACCCAGTCACATCTTTCCCTGTACATCTTCCTTTGCATTGGCCAATGCGCTTTGCCTTTGCCAGGAGGAAACAATCAGCCAGCAGCAATTCACGTACACTGGGCGAAAAGCCGAGCAGCATCTCATTCTGACGGCAGAAACCAAGCCACACTTCCGCGCCTGCCCACTTGCTTCTGCCGATCCACACCCGGATTCCGGCCCTCTCTCCGGAATCGGCATCCATGGGGCCCCGCCGAATTCGACGGCGCACCCGGCGATCCCATCCGTTCCCTGCCAGGGGCTTTATCGACCCTGGGGTAGGGGCCTACGGCACGAAATAGCGAACGGGGCGGTGCTAGCGGGTGCCGTACACTTAAGCCAGGCGGCAAACACTTTCCAAACACCCTCCAGGGCCGCATGCCATGCTCCTGGGGCAAAAAAGTCAGGCATGAAGCGTCGCTCCTCTTGGCTCTTCTCCGCACGAAGAAAAGCATTGGCCGCAAGTTACCACTGCCGTAAGGGTAAGGGTGGTGTTTTGTTCACTGAAATGGTGGTCAAAAAAGCAATAATGGCACACCGTGAATGAGAAAAGGTGGGACCTGACCTTTGAACTTGAAATTCTCAAAAAAGTCAATTCTTCAATGCAATAATTCTTGTGGTCTTCAATTGTCAAATGTATGGAACAAAGAATCCCACAAACGTCTGCGGAAGAAAATTGTGCTGAATTGGAACCTTCAAATTAGGCTTTACCTATAGAATGCGCGTTCTGTGCTGAATGAAAAATTACGTGTTTTCAAAAGCTTCCGCCCTGCCATTTTGACTGTCGGACGCCCCCGGACAGTCGACACCCCCTCCCCTGCGGCATTAGTAGGACCCTCAAAGAAATGAAAATTGAAGGGAAAAAAAGCGAAGAAATGGAAAAAAAACAGAATGAAACGAATGGAAATCAGAATCCTGCACCAATGTCTTGAGAAGGAGAATGATGGGACGCCCATGCCCCTCGCTTATTGTCACCTTGCCACAAAAAGAAGGCACACGGCACCACTCAGCGGCTGCACAATAAAATGCGAAAACGTCCCCCTTAAAAATCCAACCGCCCCCCCCCCCACGGGTTGGAGACATAAAAACGCGAAGAGAAAATTGCCATGAATTCTGTGAACGTCATTCAAAATCGAAAAAATTCAGCTAGCCGCCCACATCGCAAATTAATAGTTGGGAGAGTTTTGAATTTTTGTGCCCCGAGGGAAATTTGTGAAGGGAAACCTTGCCCTCCTCCGCGAACGTTCGGCTTGAGCCATTGGGAAGAGTTTGGGCAGCCCCCCCCCCCTGGTGCTGGTGACTCACTTTCTCGTGGCTCATCATAAAAGCTTGAATTCTTGGGTTGGACGTTCTCTTGCACTACACAATCTTGGTGAACATCCGAAATGCAACCAACCCTTCATGAATGAGATCCGGTGAAATTCACCAAAAAATACCCATTCACAGGGTGGTCGCGTGGTGTATCGTACATCAACTGAAAAAAAGGTGGTCTCCATCACGGGCATGGGAATTGGCGCCCCGTCGACCGAAACACATTCGGAGGGAGCTCAGTGTACGTCCTACCTTATCGCTTTCGCCCTTTGGTGCGCAAAAAAGGATATAAGTAGGAGTAACAAGAAAAAATATAAAATAAATATAAAAGTTGTATTGCCCTTTTTCCCAATTAAGAGGCAGAGCACAAGACAGGGGGAGAAGCCCTATGGGCTACGACAAATGATGCCAAGTATCTGGCAGTCCTTTTAGGACTTATTTGATCAAATCAAACTTGCAAATTGAAAGAAGAAAAGAATACCACCTGCAGAGAGGAGGTCACGTGATCACGCGTGATCGTGATGACGATTATCCATATGCTCTGCCGCAATCCTTATTCTGAGACTATGCTCCGTATTCAGATTGTGGATGAACAGTTCTATGGCGAACCACAGAACTGGGATTGTGCCTGGTACACATCCCCCTCTCAGGGCTATAGCCCGATTTCCCTCATGGACCAGGCTATCCCAGGCCCATGGGGGTTCGGACATAGTCCTGAGGGATATGTTCCAGCATTTTGCTGCCGACCTCCTATTTGCCAAATGGCAAAAGGAAAAAGGGAAGTAAAGTGCAAAAGCACGCAAAAACGCGCAAAAGAGGTTAGCCGCTTATGCGGTACCTACTTATTGCGGCAAAGGGGTGGAAGCGGAAGAGCCCATTGGGAAATGGGGGCTGGAAGGTTTCCATTCCAGAAAGTCCCATCCACCCAGTTTGGGGTGTGCCTATGGCACGCGGGGAGGTCTCATTCCATAATCGGAAAAGATGAAAGGGTAGTGTGTGGAAGGAGGGGGCACCTGGCCAGTCATATCTGACCAAGGAGAAAGACCTATTTACAGAACCAACTGCCGGCGACAGCGAGACTTTGCCCAGGGTGGTAAAAGGAGGGAGGAGTGGGGGGCTAGTCAAAAGGCCTTAGATAGAAGTTTTGCTGCTGGCAGTCTTCTGTGGCGTTAAAGCCGAAAAGTAACAAGTTGTGGGCTATTATAACGGTGTGCGCGCTGTACGCTGTCTGCCTTCTTACTGGCGGCATACACCGTTAGAAGAAGGCTTCACAGCGCTGCTCGGACACGGTGTTTTCGATGGGGTATCCCCAGAGGCTTATACCTCGATGGAAGGGCGGTAGCCCAAAAGGGGGAATCAATGCATAGATATATGTTGGCAGATGTGCCTGAGATAGATACCGAATACAAGGCCTATAGGCCTGACGGAAGGTCAGAACAGGGTCCATGTACCTGTGGCCTGTCAGCCTGGGGTATCTATGGCACAGATGGCCATTTCCTGGGAGTCGGTGTTCTGATCTCCCGTACGTAGTCTCCTTCCGGAGTTTCCACTATCTCCAGTATCGGAGGTTCAAAATTTACAACTAGCCTTTCAGGCTCATCTACATCAAAGTCGGGGTATTCCCATTTTTGTGTGTACCCATCGGGTAATCGCACTCCGAACCTATTGGCTTCGCGATGAAAAAAATTCTGGAGGTTATCCCAGAAGAAGAGTGGCAACATTGCCGGCCAGATCCAAAAATTCATGAGGGGGTGGGTGCATTCGACCTATGGGGGCGTCCCCGGGTATAGGGCAGGATCTGCCTTGGTGTGCCAACCTGCGACTCGCGCTTGGATAGTGAAAGGCAGGAGAATTTCTCTCACCCAATCGGTGAATTCCACTCTGTGGGCGTCAGGGGGGAATTCAGGCAGAAGGAACGTGTAGTTTGGTCGGTCAGGCAGGCTTTGTGAAGCAAAAAGTTGGTATATCACCCTATCCCAATCGGATTCGTGAAAAAGATATGGCACTTTGCCCTTGCCTGCAGACTCGACTGCGAGTCGAACACCTGCGCTGTCAATATCAAAATCTTTGGTGATTCCGCCTCTTCGATAGCTGTGTCGTACTGGTAAAAATTTATCTGGGACCTATAGTCCTGTTTGAATTTGACCAGACGGTTATCATTTTCTGGTATGACTTTATTCATACCGCCAGTGGCAGGTAGCCAAGAATCTGCCTGTAGGCAGTTTTTGCAACGGACAGGTATGTCCTTGTCATAATCGTTTTCCGTCCATCGGAAATTGTCCATATTGGACCATGCCAGTAGGCAATCGCAACAAACCAATGCGGCGCAATTGCGCACATATGCATCATGGTTGAAGCTTACGCTATCCGGGTTGCGTGTGCATATATGCACTGCTGGCATGTCGTTTCGTAGCCTATGGCATGCTGTACATAAACACAATAGTCGGTCATTTTTCTGGAAATCCAAGACGAAATTACCCCCAAAAAATTGGGCAAACACCCTTTGAGATTTCGCGTTCCACACACGCCAAGTGTGGCTGGTCACATAAATGCCGGGTTGAGCCCGGTGGAACAAGGGCTTGATCCACTTGTTCAGCCAGGGGTCACTGCTGCTGCGGATCATATTGATCCTAGCCTGGCGAGTTTGGAGGGGTTCTACGTTGGACAGACAATACGTCCTCCGTCCAAAATGGCTCATTGGCCTCGTGAGGGACATTTGATCTTATCGATCTGACTGTAGGTTTGCTCTTAGCGCCTTCAGAGGTTGCAGCGAGATAGCTGGCCATGGGTATTGTGGGCCTATGGCCTGCACCAGAGCCATCTCCACCAGGAGATGGTGGCTCATCGTCTCGCCGCCTTTCAGCGGGCTTGCAGCCTTCGGCTGCGAGTTTAGCCTTAGGCTTTTTATTCTTGCCATATCCGCGTGCTTCTTTTGGGTCTGCCGGAGGCAGTGGCCTTTCCGCCGTTGGCGGTGCCGGTGCTGCCGGTTTGGTAGGAGCTGGTTGCGTTTCCGCCGTTGGCGGTGCGGGTGTGGGTGCGGGTGCAGCTGGTTTAGCTGCGGGAACATCCAACTCCTTGGAGTTGTGACCGCAGCCTGTTACGCTGTTGAGCTGTCAGCAGCAGGAACCCGTTGGTTTTCTGGAGGGGAAGCGGCAGGTGAGCCGCGAGGGGTCAGCGCGGCCAATACTGCGGACATCGGCGCAGTCAGACCCTGTGGCACACCACCTAAAACACCTGTAGGTATTGACGGTGATGTGACAGGTTCTGTCGGGGTTGGTGCCGTTGGCACTGTAGGTAAGGAGACGGGTGATACCGAAGGTACCGCTGGCCTTTCAGCCTCGGATGTGGTAGATTCCGTTTCAGAACTAACATCGCCTTCAGGTGAAAGGGGTGTCCTAGAGCCCGTTGGGGCTGTTGGAGGGGCTAATCGCTGTTGCTCATCAGCACATATTTCTTCCAAGCCGTCACCGCTCTCACCATCACTCTCCTCACTGTCCTCCACCGTTTCTGGTGAAGCGGCAGGGGCTGCTGGGTGTTCCGCTATAGCGGTAGGCACAGTTGCCTGTTGTGCAGTCGCACCGGTGATGGGTGCTGCAATAGCGGGCTGGGGGGAAGAGGTAGCGACAGAAGATTTACTCTCTTGCAGTCCCTTAGGGAAAAAGGTTTTGCTGTAGCCGATAGGCTTGAACCAAGGTAATGCCAACCACGCCCGAAGATGGGTGGCGGTGTCTCACCAGGCATTCCCTGTGGAACTGACATTGCCGGCTGCGGCTGAGTTGTGACTACTTTTGCCGGTTGCGGCTGGATTGAGGATTCCGATGGCGGAACTTCTGGAGCCGGTTGCGGCTTTGGGCTGGGTGCCTTTGGCACCTGTCGTTTCCGTAATCGGAACAGATCCCATGGTTTCCGTTATTCTTCAAACATCCTGTGGCTGAAGCGGAGGAGGGGTAGGGCCATGCCCAGTTCGTTCCGTCTGCCGCCTTGGAAAAAGAGCTGGAACAGTGCTCTGTCAAGCGTATCGCCGAATCAGCGTTTGACATAATCGTCTATGATTTCCTTCTCGAACCGGGGCCTGATTGGGACATAGTCCGGGGAATTTCCCTATCGGGATTGAGATAATAATATATCTCCATGATCTGGCACGTCCATGCCCTGAACTAGAATTGCTGCAAATACAGCAGGAGTTGACGGTGGTTGCGTCGCCCGTTCGAGCTTTGGTGCACATCCCTTGGTTTTTGCACAGCTGCAGGAGCATGATGCGCTTTGGCGCTGCCTGCGGGACATTGGCCTGTTTGCCGTCCTCGTCCTGGCCTTCGGCCTGTGGTTGAGTACTGCGCACTCCGAATCCCCAGAAGTCCACTGCAAAATTTTCGTTGCAGTGGGTGCATCTGACGATATACGTCTTGGGGAAGCGGAGGTCAATGTCGACCACTTCAACGTGATAGGCATATTGCCAGTGCCGGAAGACTTGCAGATTGCTGCAGAACATGTTTTCTGCCAATTTGGCAATGTTATCAGGCAGTAGGTAGATTTCCCACTCCAGGCCTTTTGGGCCTAAGCTGCGAACGCAGTCGAATAACTGCCGTAACAGATCTTTACCTGTGTTGTAGCGGTCCTCCCGACCACAATCCAGGTAAGGATAGCAACCGGAGTTCAGGAACCTACCAAAGTTTTGGGTGGGGTATCCCGCCCAGAACCAAAACGTGCCAGAATCCCAGCACAGCGTCCAGTATCAGACCGAGGATTACGTTGCCCTCATAGGCATACAGAGTTCCATCATGGTGGAACTCACGGTTGCGCTCCAGATAGAGCTGTCGGGTCACGGTCACAACGGGAGATGCGACCAAGATTGGGAGAGAAAGTTCGTTTTGGAACTTCCGCATGGCCTCGAATGCGAGTTCATGGTTGCTTTTGATGTGCTCGAATAGAGCTTCCATGTCGTCCTCATAGACATTCCGGTAGTGCCCTTCTGGCTTTAGCTGGGGGTCGTTTGGGAGCACTTTTGGCTTTACCCTTGCCCAATCGGGCTTCCCTGCGGGCTATCTCTTCTCTTGCTTGTTTCCATTCATGAGGACAGAGATTAGCCGCAAAACAGGGGCCTATAAAGGCCGGATTCATATCGCTTGTGCGTCCAAGCCATTCCTGCGGGGCATAAGCCATTTTGGCTACTGGGTAAGCTGCAGGTTGACCCTGCATATCCGCCAAAAATGGTGGATAGTTGATGGGAAGGGGTTCGCCTCTAGGCGGATCAATATAAGTGGGGTTGCGTACACGTTCGAGGGTATCCTCGAAAATTTTGTGTGCGCGTGCACGCTCTGCAGCTTCGTGCTCGATTTCTTCCCTATGGGCTCTTTGGGCCAGTTCGGCCTGTTCGAGCTGTTGCTGCGTGGGTGCAGGAACAGGCAGTACCTCGGTTGTGGCCTGTTGGCCTGGAGGTGCTGTTGTTTCCTGAGCTGGCGGTGGCGCCGTTGGTGCTGCCACGGGCTGTGGCGTCGTTGATGTCGTTACAGGCTGTGGCGCTGTTGGCGCTGTCGCAGACTGCAGCGCCGTAGGCGCTGCTATAGGTGTCGGTGCTGCTGCTTTTGCTGGCACCGGTCTGGGGGGTTGCGCCATTGGCACTGGTTTCGCCGCAGCGGCATACGGTACGGGCACTGGAGGGGGTGCGGCCTGTTGGCCACCCGATGTTCGCCGTTGCTGTGCAGGGGTAGCCTCTCTGGCTGGGGTTGGGGCAGGGGCTGGGGGCTTTGGTCTCCCCATTGGGGATGAAGATTCTGGTCTCCCCCGTTTCCCCAGGTCTGCTGGCCGGTACGGCTGTGACACATATCTGCGTTCTGCAGACCGTGGGCCCTGGAGCTGCTCCAGGGACTGGTAGTAGTGGATGGCCTGCTGAGGTAATGTGAAGCGAGGTGCTGGGAGAGGTTCAGGTGCCGTTGGCACATCCTCTTCCACGGCCATTCGGCCTTCGGCCTCGGCTCGCTCCA